>PVKC010012292.1:0-23829 GCA_004027635.1 Crocidura indochinensis
GTAGGACAGTTAAAAAGCATTCCTGGACCCATTTTACCAAATGAAAACACCACCTCCCAGTTCTCATCCTTTAAGATGTTTGCCAACATTATCAATTATCAATCCTTCAAGTTAAAGGAGTGAGGATGAGAGCTGTGGTGGGAAAAGGATCTATTGTACATCAGACCCATCATTAGGTAGGTTTTATTCAGTGTATATGTCTTGAAGAATAAAGGGATAGCATGAATAAATCCATTGCATACCCAGGTAAGCATCTAACATACCCATTCAGCTTCTTATGGCACTAAAAAAAGTTGTTTGCCTGCAGAGGCAGGCTAAGATAGATCATTTTGATCATTAAAACTCTATTAAGAGTCACACTTATTCTATATAATCAAAAAGCGCAAAGCTTCATTATAGCATTGATTCAACAACTATTCAAAGCAGAACCCCTGGAAAATACTACCTGCATGAGCTTTCCATATTAATGAATAGAAAGTCTCCAGAGAGTCGTTTTATGGGCCAAAACTTTTCTCTTAATCAAATGTGCAAAAAGTCTTAAGAAAAATTTCTTCAGCCTTTCAGAGTCAAGCCTCCTGAAGAGAATAGAATTATAACATAATATTTTGATTAATGGAAATAGAGGCCAAAGTTGTGTATTTCCTTCCCGAACAGCAAGCACTAAATTTTTGCAATCCAATACTAAGAAAAACAATTTTTATTTAACAGTTAAAGAAACCAGTTTCCAAAAGCTCGATTGCCATCTGCAATTATAATCAGAACTAATTTAGAATACCCCACCATGTTTTGGTCATAATTAAAAATGGCACATCCTTGCAAGGGAATGCAATACGAATTCACAATTCAAACGTTTGCAAGACACACACACACACACACACACACACACACACACACACACACACACACACACACACATCAAATGCTGAAGTTTAGATTCTAAACAAGGGAAGATTCCTTTCTTAATGGATATAACTTCATTATATATTTTAACTTTCACATTCCAAATATGTGGATTATGTGAAGACAATTTGCCGGAAATTCAAATGGCTTTTTTTAAGCCTGCCATTTTCCACACAGCACATGGCTGATCCCGTATTCCAGCCACTGTTAGGTTTACTCGGTGTAAAAAAACACAAAGCTTTAGTATAATACTTTCACTGATATAAAATCCTTCTCCATCACACTATGTAAGATTAACCAAGTACCTCTTGGCTTCTCTCTAATCTTAATAGTTAGAAGTATACATTCCTATACATTTATAATTCAGTGTGATTTTTATATCACCACTCCTTAATATGGTCTCCAACACAATCAGCCCTTTGCCTACAAAACATTACAGACATTATCTGGAAACATTACAGACATTATCTGAAAACCACTATACAAACTCCTGCTGTGGGTCAAAGCCATTTAATAGAAGACAAACACAACAGGGAATGGAGAATTGAGAACAACAGGAACACACCTATAAGTTACAGGATTAAAGAGAAATGTTTTCATATCTATGTGGTGACTTGACTTAAGAAAATCTACCTTCTTCCTAAATGTGTTAGTGAGATATTCAGGATCCCCTATCGGAGCAAAGCCTCTGGCAAGACAGGCAGGAGAGAGATGGAAAGCTGTAAACAATAAGCGTGCCTCCCTTGTAAGTCTGTAAAATTAAGCCTCTCTCAGTTGGACAATTAGCTTTATATAGCTAATCAAGAAGAAAGAAATGAAAGCCATCTGCTTCTTGGAAAAAGTTCTGTAACCGATTAACATTATCTTCTTGAAAGTAAACTTCCTATCTATAAGAAGGGCACGAAAAAGTAGAGAGGAATACCCTTCTAAATTGCACTTACATTTAATTGGTAAATCCGCCAGCAGATCAAACCCATAATTCTTGTATACAAAAGCCATAGAAAGAGTGGTTCATATCAGTACCCTAACTGGAAAGACCTCACCCAATTCCCAGAGTTGTCCAATATTCATATTCCAATCTTCCAATACAGACCTGTCCCTGTATTCATATCTTTTTTGCCTGTCAACTCTTTAACTTCTGGTCTTTTTACTGGGGGCATAGTCATATTACTTGTTAAGGGTGATTGCCTGTTTTTCAAGAATGAATTCAGTGAAGGCGGTATCAAGGGTATGGATGGAGAGTCTCTCCAATTACAAACAGGGAATAGGCACTCAATACTTCTAGGAAGATTCCGACAGTTCCTTTTCTCATTCCCTCTTTACATCTTTCCCTCTTATTGAGCCAGGTGTTTTCAGTTTCTTGTGGCTGAAGAGGAAGTCCACTGTCACTAGCAACCTTTCTCAAATCTCACTGATTCCATTAGCAGCAGCTGCCAGAGTAGCCTTAGCAACTCAGTCAAAATAGGTTTAAGAGCCAAAGAGACAGCTCAAAGAGCTAAAAAACATGCTTTCACAAGGCCTGAATTTAATCCCCAAGACCAGATGGTACCACCAAGCTTTGAGCTACTGGGGGAACACCCCCCCTCAAAAAACATGGAAAGGCATTGAGATCATCACTATCAGGGTCAGAGAAATAGCTCTAAAGGCTAGAGCTCATGCTTTGCATGAGGGAGGATAGGGTACCATCCACACATCACATGATCTCTTTGCCCAATAAGCACTGTGCCAGAAGTTGTCCAGCAGCACCACCGGATGTAGCCACTCCTCAAATATGGAAACTCCTATTAACTATCTAGAGTGGTCAGGAACAGTCATTTGGCCACATAATACTGAATTCTTGGTGAGATAGTCCAAAGACAAGGCACTTGCCTTACAGATAACAGACACAGTTAGGTTAGGCTCACAGCACCATATATGGTCCCTGAGCAAGCCAGAAATAACCCCTAAGTGCAGAAACCAGAATAAGTCCTAAACACCACTGGATGTGGCCCAAACAAACAAAAGACAAAAAGTTAAATCCTTGATCTGTAACAAAGATAAGCGGGGGGGGGGAGTGAAATATAGACAATTTGCATAGTTTGGGTAGATCCATTCTCTGCCCAGAAGATAGGTATCAGTTTCATTGACAAAGGCACAAAGCTATCCAGAAGGACATCCAAGTATGGCACAGAAGTGTCAGGACAGATGTGAATAGTGGCATAGTGATTTTGTATAGCTGATAGGAGCATCCATGTAGAACAGAAGATATATCATGGTGTTGGCCTACAATGGAATGAGTTATTTTGGGGCTGTGGTGAGGAAGCCCCAAATTCAGCAATGCGTAGGGGTTACTCCTGGCTCTGCACTCAGAAATTACTTGTGGTAGTATATGAGGAACCATATAAGATGGCAGAAATCTAACCCAGATGACTGCATGCAAGGCAAATGCCCTACCCACTGTACTATCACTTCAGCCCAGAGTGAGAGTTCTTAAATAGGTAAAAATATTGCAAGATAGAGGGACTCACTCTTTTCACTACCAAATGTGAAAATTACAAATAAAGAACAGAATTATGAGTTAGACAGATGGTTCAAAGGGCTGAATGAAGTACATGTTCTGCATCCAAGATACATCCTTCCCCAATTAAAAAAAAAAAAAAAAAAAAGCTAAATGGAGCCATGTGGTGCTGAAATGGAAGTAGAGACAGATAGTAAACTTGTGATTTAATGCATAAAAATACAGAAATATATACTGATGAGAAAATGTGCATATGCAAATATATGTATACACACATAATCCCTAGTTGTTTTTTAATGAAAGGGTCTGGGAGACGAAGTAGTTGTTTCTTATGACTGTTTTCCTCCAAAAGGACTCAAAGTGCCTAGGCTTCTCAATTCTTTTCCTAGCCAAGGGCTAGGATCAGTCTAGTAACCGATTATCTCTATCTAAATGTGGAGGAAACTGAAATATCAAAATATTTCAAAATATCAGGGGCCAGAGATAGCACAGTGGTAGGGTGTTTGCCTTGCATGTGCCCAACCCAAATGAAACTGGGTTCAATTCCCAACATCCCATATGGTATCCCGAGTCTGCCAGGAGCAAATTCTAAGCACAGAGCCAGGAATAACCCCTGGGCATGGTCAGGTGTGGCCCAAAAGCCAAACATTAACGATTTAAAAAAAATAATTGTGGGGCCTGGAGAGATAGCACAGCGGTGTTTCCCTTGCAAGCAGCCAATCCAGGACCAAAGGTGGCTGGTTCGAATCCCGGTGTCCCATATGATCCCCAGTGCCTGCCAGGAGCTATTTCTGAGCAAATAGCCAGGAGTAACCCCTGAGCACTGCTGGGTGTGGCCCAAAAACAAAAACAAAAAAAATTGTAACAGATTATAGCCCACTACCTAAATTAGAAATTGTTCAAACTGGTAAGTGCAAAGTCTAAAATGAATGGTCAAAGGGTAGTTATTCACTATTTATTAAAAGGGATGCAAGAAGATTCACTTAACAAAGGAAAAGTCAGGTGCTAACTTTATCCAAGAATCAAAATTAGCATCACCAGCAATCATGCTAATATGAATCATATGCCAACAGGTAAGATGCAAGGAAACGAGCACAGCCTCATTTGTGTGATATTTCTGCACTAGGGCAAAAGCTGAATCAGCTCATTAAAAAAAAAATCAAGTTGGAGGCCAGATTGATAGCACAGTGGTAGGGAATTTGCCTTGCAAGTAGCCAACCCAGAACCAACAGTAGTTCGAAATCTTGCATTCCATATGGTCCCCCATGCCTGCCAGGAATAATTTCTGAGCATAGAGCCAGGAGTAACCCCTAAGCGGCGCCAGGTGTGGCCAAAATAAATAAATAAATCAAGTCACACAAATTGATGGCCAATCTACAAAATAATTCACTTATTATCTTCAATGGGAGCAGAGATAAGATACATACGTTAAGTTGAATGGTCACCAGCACTCTATATGGTTCCTTCAAAAGACATTAGGAGTGATTCCTGAACACACAACCAGGAGTAAACCCTGAACACCACTGAGTGTGGCCCAAAAATAATAACCATTAATAAAAGTCTATGGATCAGGAGAGCTAAGATAGGAGGTAAGGGGCTTGGCTTGCATGTGGCTAATCTTGGTTTGCTCTCCATACTACATACAGTACCCTGAGTAATGCCAATTGCAAACTCTGAACACTGAGCCCAGAATAAACCCTGAGCACAGCCACATGTGGGCCCAAAACAAAACAAAACAGCACAACAAAAAGTTTTTGTTGTGGATCATAAACCTCAGGAACTCCGGAGAAACAAACACATTAACACTGGAAACTCACAACTAGCCCATGGTCACCTAAAAGCTCTTTTTTCATGGCAATGATCAGAGAAATTTTGAATGCAGTCAGATGATTAAATAGGTTTTAGCAAATTATAATCAAATTTTATCAACTGTGATGTGCCTACTATACTATTGTAGGAAGAAGTCTTTGTATGTTGGAAGTAGAAGAAAAGAAAAGTTTAGAGATGTGACTAATTCAGCTGGGGAAAGCTCTATATGTTATTGCATAAACACACTTTTTTTATGTGGATGGTAGAAGGGGGAAGGTTGGGTCGCACCTGAAGTTCTGGGAGAAGGGAGCCTCTACTCCCAGCTCAGTGCTCAGGGGTTGTTCCCAATGGTTCTGATAGGACCATGCAGCAAACCTGGGGCCTCTGCAAAAAAAGGTGAGTGGAGAAAGTCACCCCAGGGAAGAGCCTAAACTGAAAGACATCAGGGAAATGAGCGCTATGAGAAAAACTCCAAAACATAGAGGTATTAATGATTTTGGCTTTAGAACAAGCATCAGCTAATCTTATTCTAGTAGGTACGAAAGCAGTTGGCTAAATTTTTTCCACATTTCACTTCATGTGTCTCTCTCAACAGCTTCCAGTAGCATAGTGAGTAAGCATAACAGGTAGAATTATTATGACACCCAACTTAAAGATGAGGACACAGACAGAAAGATTTTGGTTATTCACTCAACTATCACTCAGCAATACGAACAAGACTCCATCACCATTTGGACTGTAAATCAGTGCCTACCTACTAAGTCAACAAAGGAGCTCCTGAGGCACTGGGGCCAGGAATGCTAGGCCAGCCTAGACCAAAGACTACAGCTAGTGAAGAGGTGTGTGTGTGTGTGTGTGTGTGTGTGTGTGTGTGTGTGTGTGTGTGTGAAGGGGGTGTGTGTGAAGGGTGTGTGTGTGTGTGTTTAATGCGTAATGGAAGTATAACTCTAAAAACAGAGAGCTACTTCAGAAGGCAGCCAGGCAGTCACCCATTTTTATTGTTTGTTATTTGAAGTCATGCTTGGTGGTGCTCAGGTCTTACTTCTGGTTCTATGTTCAGGCTCAGGAGACAGAAAGGGTATTGGAGATCGAACCCTGGTCAGCTGTTTGCAAAAAAACAGTTAGCAAAAGCCCTATCCACTGTACTATTACTCTAGTCCTGTCATATTTTATCTCAGATAGGAAAAGGCCTAGAAGAAACTTTAGAAAAGACAGCATTGGCCAGAGTCAAGATTTGCTCTAGAAGGAAGAATGCCAAAATGACTGTGCTAAAAACTGATCCATAAGACCATCTTTCAGGTAAAGATGTCTTGAGCTTCTTAAATTAGAAAGAATCAAGTTGTCAGATCTTTTATTTATTCTTAAAGCACAAACTAGGAGTATTCCGACCCCTACCCTATCTTCCCTGCTCCCTCCATCCTTTACCACCAGCTCCTTCATTTTTCCTCTTCCATTACCTCATTACAAAATTCCATCTCTCCCATTACAAAATCTTCAATAATGGCTCACATTTTATTCAGACTGCATGTTCAATTTATGTAAACATTTTCCCCTGGTAACAATGTCCAGTTCATTCTGATTTCATAGTTCTCCTCTTATAAAGAGAATCTTTCTCTACAGTTGATAAAGTCATTTGTTCTCCCTGAATCTCATCAAACATTTACCTGGCACTGTAATTGGGAGGGTTTTTAAACAGATAATTTAACCTTGAGAGGATGTTCATTTGACTCAAAACAGCCTTTCAATCTAAGAAACATACAAATTCCCTTTCACCTCAGCACGTCAGTCTTTAATTGTGACAGCAGTGCCAAGAAATTCATTTTCAAATAGCTGATTGAACCACAAGGGAATATTAATACCTAAATATTGAGGCAATCATGATGTTTTGCTTAAAGAGAAACTGGATTAGCTTGATGAAGAGGTTCCAAAATGTCTCTGCTCTGTGCCTTTAAAATTAAAAAAAAACTCTTTAGCATATTTCTCATTCTCTCTGCATTAAGTCAGGAAGTAAATGGCACCATTTATTTTTCTTAAAATAAAAGAAAGAGTGAGTGAGACAGAGAAAAGTCCTTGCTTTCTATTGCCAATAATTGCATTTGCTAGGACGCTACTAGATTTTTGAGTTTCCAAGTCTACTAGGTGTGATTTTCTTCACTTTTGAAAATGGAGGAATAAACGTTCTTTCAACTTTCACAATCTAAGTGTAATGCACTCTGCAATGTGACTGTGGCTACTGGCATCTCACATCACAGGTCTGAAAGGAAGCAGAGGTGAACTCAGAAAACAAGCAACAGAGGGAATGTGGCAGACACTGCTGACTGATGCATTGTCATCATTTTGTTCACGGTAGATGCTGTTTCATCAAATTATCAGACACACCAAAAGGAAAATGTTTTTTAATTCCTGGAACCCAAAAATTCAAACAAGTAGGATCCCATTCTCCCAAAGCTGGTATCATCATATTCTCTCACATGAGTTACAACCTGGCAATCTTGTTTTTTTTCCATTGACTATCCTGCTTTTATTGGCTCTAACTATTCTCTGCCCATTCCAAGAACTCTAAAGTGTTGCATTGAGAATACACTAATGCACCGTTAATGCAGAGCGCACAGGGGTGGGGGAAACCAAAGGTACAAAATAAGCTGAAGAATGCATAAAGCTGAAGTTCCTTTCAAAAGCAGTGTAAGTTAACAGCTTTGCAGAGGTAATCAGGCAATTTATGCCCAGCAGCTACCTGGGCTCAGAGCATTAACATTTCTGCCTGGAAATAAGCAAAAACTCTTGTGCATCTCATTGTGAGCAAAGGCCATGCAAGAAAACAGTGCCTGAATCTAGTCAAACTGCACAGTTGCTTTAAATGTTACAGAAGATCTATTTCAAGTCGCTGGACAAGATCTTAAAATGAGTCTTCCAGTGCTGCACGGATATGGTTTTTCAAAACTTTAATATAGGGCCAACAAACATGAGATCTGCTGTCTCTTTTGGTTTGCTCTTTAAGCAGAAACCATTTTCATCTCTTTTAAATAATTAGAAAAAGAATCCAAAGAAAATTACATTGTGATACATGAAAAATATATTCAGTGCCCATAAATAAAGCCTTGCTGGAACCCAGCCAGGCCCATTCAATGACATACTGTCTGTGGCTACTTTTGAGCTAAAAGCAACAAGTGGGCACAAGGGAGATATATGATCTGCAAAGCCAAAGAAATATCTACTATCTGATTCTGCACTTGAAAAAGTTTGCCAATTTTTGTCCTTAACTCATGCACACATTTCAGGAAAATAGCTCCAAATATACTAAAGATTCACTGAAACAGTATCTGTAGTTCCTAAAAATTAGTGTTTCCACCAACAACAGCGACTGTGTGAAAAATAAAAGTGTATTGGCATACAGACAATGACTTGGGTTAGACAACCTAATATGCCTGAAGCCTAGAGTTGGTCTTATGCCAGAAAACTTCAGGGGTAAGGTCTTCTTGTATTTAGGCCAAGGTTTTATCTTTCCATGTCCCCTATATTTTGCTGGGCCTATGCAAACAATTTCCACACTAACACAGTCTTTGCTGTGCTCCTTTGACTCATTCTTAATGAATTATTGTATTATGATCAATTGTGTCAACAGTACTACAGCTTTTAAAGTTAAGGGAGTTACATAAACTTTTTGGCTTTGGATTGCTTTGTGTAAGAAATATTATAATGTGCTATAATCTGGGGGCTCGAGGGACAAAGTAAATATACTTGTTTAAATAAATAAATAAAATCTAAAAATAAAAAAGATATGGAAAAAAAATTAGTGTTTCCTTCTATATAAACTCCCTTTTGAGTTCACACAGTAGAAATGGCCCCAACCACTCACAAGGTACAACCAAAGCCTTTCTGTGAGAGAACCTGGTTGCCACTATATGATTAGAAGTGGGACAAGAAGATGAAAACAAGAGATGATGAAGGCCAAGCAAGTAGAACAGCAGGTTAAGGCCTTACATGAGCTGACACAGACAGGTTCAACCCCAAATACCACATATGGTTCCCTGAGCACTTCCAGATATGTCCCTGAAACATAACCCAAGAAGGTGTTGGTAGAAAAAGATGAGGAGGGGCCTGGGAGATAGCATGGAGGTAAGGCATTTGCCTTTCAAGCAAGAGGTCATCGGTTCGAATCCCGGTGCCCCATATGGTCCCCCGTGCCTGCCAGGAGCAATTTCTGAGCATGGAGCCAGGAGTAACCCCTGAGCACTGCCGGGTGTGACCCAAAAACCAAAAGAAAAAAAAAAAGAAAAAGAAAAAGATGAGGAAGCCACAGGGCTGGACGATTTACATATGGAATTCCACTGGATATGCATAATAAGGTCCTGGGGATTATTAGCTCACCTTTTTAAAATTGTAGCCCACTCCTGGAGATGTTGGGATTCAATCCCAGAATGCTGAAGGGACAGTGTTATGCTATAATCAAACACGGCCTTCTAACTGGAAAGCAAGTACTCAGTCCACTGGGATAGCTCTCCAGCCCGTTAAACCACTTTACAAAAAAGACTGAGTCAGAGATTGCTTTTTAAGTCAACAAGGTCCCAGTAAAACACAATACCTTCCAAGCACTAATCCAGGGACTGAAGATATAGCACAGGGATAGGGCGGTTAACTTGTACATGGCCAACGCAGGTCTAATTCTGGTATCCCACATGTTCCGCCAAGCACCACCTGCAGTAATTCCAAAGTGCAGAGCCAGCAGTAACCTTTGAATACCATCAGCTATGCCCACCCTCCAGCCCCACCAAACACACACACACACACACACACACACACACACACACACACACACACGTATGCACGCACGCATGCACGCACGCACACAATATAGTCCAGACTACACTACACTTCACTGGCACTAACCCTATACTTTCAACCAAAGGTCCTCAAACTTTTTATAGTGGGTCCCTTAGACTGTCCCTTAGACTGTTGGGTTACTGGATTATAGTTTAAAAAAAAAAAACTATAAATAATAGTGGCCTGCAAACTGTAGTTTGATGACCCCTCCTCAAGACTGAGAGAGTCCGGGAGTGCTGTGCACATGCCATATGAGCGCACTGCAGGCCTGAGACAAGTTGGCAACTAAGCAGAACAGGCAGCAGCGGCAAAAGTTCCTGGTGGGCCAAATAAATGCTCTTGGCAGGTCACATGTGATCTGTGGGCTATAGTTTGAGGACCCCTACCTTAAACTTTCAAAAATGAGCTGCATTTCAATTTCAAACACTAAGTTCTTCTACGCTATTCAGAAAAGAACTTCAGAGACTGAGAGAATAAGTAATATCTAAATGGGTAAAACAAGTGAAATACTACCTTTGTAAAAAATGGTCAGTTAACAGGGAAATGTTTATCTTATCCAATGTTGCATGCTTTAGTGTTGAGCTCTTAAGTTAACAATCAGTTCCCTTTACTTATTATCACCCTTAGTACAGGCAATCTCATCTAGGTAAACACACTATAATCTCTTTATCCATCTGCTATAAACACTGCTGGCTATAGCCAGCATCCTTGCCCTGTGGAGATGCCTTCTACCACAATTACCTCCCAGGGCTATTCTTCATATCCAGCAATAAATCACTTATAATCTAAAAGACAGTGATACTACATCTACCAAGTGACCCAGGTCTTCAGAAATCTCTTAATAAAGCCCAATGATGAAGCCACTGGTGGCACTGCAGTTTGCAGAGCCAAATTACAGTGACAAGGCCTTGTAGTAAATACACATGACTAAACTTAGCAAGTGCCCAGTAGTATTTCAAACACTCTACATGGACTCATTTATTAAATCCCTAAACCTTACTTCCCAACAAGATAGCACCATAATTCCTTTGATGTTATAAATTTAAAAAATGAGGTACAAAAACACAAAGCAACTTGTCAAAGACCCATATCCAGTAGGTGGCAGAGCCACATGCTTCACTGCCTCTCCAAAACAGATCAGACAAAAACATATTTAAATGTGAATATTAATTCCATGTGGCCAAATTTACCTGTGTAAGTAATAAGAAAGGGAAAAATGTTAATTTGGAGTTGGGAAGATAGCACAGCAGCAGGGCATTTCTCTTGCATTGCTGCCGACCCAGGACTGACCTGGTTTGATTCCCATCATCCCAAATATTTTCATGTAATAAAGAGAATCTTGTTTGCATTTAAAAAATGACAATCTTCAATTTTTATTTGGGGGGGTCACACCCGTGCAGTGCTCAAGGGTTACTCCTAGCTCTATGCTCAGAAATTGCTCCTGGCAGGCTCGGAGACCATATGGGATGCCGGGATTCGAACCACCATCCTTCTGCATGCAAGGCAAATGCCCTACCTCCATGCTACCTCTCTGGCCCCGCAATATTCAATTTTTAATCAACTGGGAAAAGCAATCAGTACAGACTTGTAGAAATAAGAAAGCATTTTTTAAAATATGCAATGACACCTATTTAAAATAAAAAAGAAATATCTGGAATTTTTCGAGATAGGAATGTGATTTCAGCTGACTTTATTTTCACAGAGAACTGTGGTTAAACAGAGCCCCTGAAACTTTTAGGATTCTTATGTTAAATGCGATCCTTAATTCAGGTTTATCAACCAGAAGAATAATTTTCAAAAAGGAAAAGAATATAGGTGTGTTATTGTCAATGTAAATATCTAGCAGAAGTCTCAGTATCATTTACAGGCTAAAACTGACATCAAGCTATTCGTGGTCAGCACATGGTTAGCTCATCACTCGTCATTCCCAACTCCCCATGAAAGATGTAATAGATGCTATTTCTCTACCCCAGCACCTGCCTTCACTTCAAAAGGATGTAGGGTCACCCAGGATATAATGTCAATGACCAAAAAGCAAAGGATCCAAGTAAAGACAAAAGATAAAAGCTTTCCTTTATGTAATCTAAATCAGTGTTGGACCAGTCCACCACAGCTCAGCATCAGAGAAGAGATTCTTTATTAATGGTTCATGGGACCTAGAAATGCACTGGGGTCATTCTTCTCTTAGTCTGCTTCTCAAATATATGTATACAACAAAGACTTTACTTAAAAACCCATTCAGTGAGGCCGAAGCAATAACACAGCCATAGGGCTTTTGTCTCGCACGTTGCTGATCCAGGATGGATCTGGGTTCAATCCCCCAGAGTCCAGTATGGTCCCCCTCCCCAGGAGCAATTTCTGGGCACATAGCCAGGAATAGTAGTAACACCTGAGTATCACTGGATGTGGCCCCTCAAAATACATTCGGTGCCATCTCAGATTTAGGGCATTAGGGCATTTAGGGTATTTAATGCATTGGGCTAGTATCTGGGTCCAGACAACTCAGTGTTAATGAATCCCAAAGAGCATGATTTGGTCTGACTTCTGATTGCATGTGGCATTTTACCCAATCTTTAAAGAAGACTCATGAACTGGTATACAATGAAAAAAATAAAAATAAATAAAATAAATTAACAGTCCAGTGCTGTCACAGATGAGGGGAGAAAGGGACTCTTATTCACTGCTGGTGGTCATTTATACTGGTCCAAATTTTTTGTAAAACAATATGAACATTCCTCAAAAAACTAGGAATTGAATTGAGTTCCCATATGACGCAGCAATACTGCTCCTAAAAATACCTACCCTAGGGTTCCAAAAACATAATGCATAAAAGCTCTCTGCAATTCTATGCTCATTACAGCACTATTGACAACAGTCAGAATCTGGAAACAATCCAAGTGCCCAAAAACAGATGAGTGGATAAAAAACAGTAATGGGGCCGTAGTGAAAGCACAGTTGTAGGACATTTCATTTGCACACGACAGACCCAAGTCTGATCCAAGTTCAATCCCGAAGCCTGCCAAGAGCGATTTCTGAGCTCAGAGTCAAGAGTAACCACAGGAAACGACCAGGTATGGCCCCAAAACAACAAACAAACAAACAAAAACACCAAAGAAAACCTAGTAATACACCTACACATGAAATAGTTTACAGCTGTTAAGAGAAATGAAGACATGAAGTTTGCTTATACATGGATATAGATATAGAGAATATTATGCTGAGAAAAATAAGTCAAAGGTAGAGGATAAGACATAAAATGATAGTATTCATTTGTGGAATATAAAAAAGAAATAGTATGGTAATAATATCTAGAGACAATAGATGAGAAGCAGTCTATGGTAGGAAGCTTGTCAAAAAATAGAAGAGGAGTGCAGTTAGGGAAGGGAGCATTATGACAATGATAGTTGGAAATGATCACTGTGGACAAGGACTGAGTACTGAAAGTAGATAAAGTGATGGCCATGATATCACTTGGGCATCGAGAGAAAGAGAGAAGAGAGAGAAAGACAAAGACAGAGAAAGAGAGACAGAGACAGAGAGAGAAGAAAATGGGCAAGCAGGGAATTGTGAGGAGGGAGGACAGGAGGAAAACTGGGGATATTACTTTATGGGAAATGTGCACTGGTGAAGAACTTTGTAACTGTATCTCATGGTGATTCAATTAAAGAACTGATCTGGAAAAATAAAAAGATTTACACAGCTCATAATGCTAATGAAGGAATTCCAAACCAGATTTGTCTGCCTACAGTGGAGTCCACAACACTTAATTACACATGGCGGCACCTCTCAATTATCATGCAAATTCAATGGTTTATCAAAGTAAGAGGTTCCCAGAGGAAAGCCATATTCTTGTCTCTAGAGCCATTCAAATGTTTGTATGTACACAGAGTCACAACTTGTTTTGACAACTTGATGCTCTGGGTGCTGCCACAACACACTGTTCAGAGCGGGACAATGATGCTACTTGCTGATGTTATGGAGAAACAACTATATGTTAGACAGTCTATCCAGCAGTTCATACTGAACCTCAGTATTCCCAGGATAAGTTTTAGAGGCATATGCTATCACTATTTCTACAGAGCATGAAATTGAAGTACTGAGATCATACAACAAGATCATCTAGCTAAAAAGTAGAAGGCTAAGATTCGAACACAAATCAAGATATAGGGGACTGGAGCAGTGACACAAGTAGTAGGGCATTTGCATTCCACGTGCTAACCTAGGATGAACCGCAGTTCAATCCCCTGGCATCCAATATGGTCCCCCAAGTCAGGAGCAATTTCGGAGCGCATAGCCAGGAGTAATCCCTGAGCATCACCGAGTATGACCCCAAAACTGAAAAAGAAGAAAAAAGATGTAGAAAGACATAATGCTTTATTTTACAATTGCCCAAGAAATGACGTTTTATTTCATAGACTAAATCATAACTATTTGTCATTTTATCCTCCTTTCTATCCTCAAATACAGTTGGCAATAAGATGATCTGTAGAGAGTTACATAACTGTGACCTTCATGGTAGAACAAGAAGGAAAATCATCAAGGATTAAAGGAAGAAAAGAAAGAGAAGAACTGGGATACCAGGGACCTCAGGTATGCTGGTGAAGTGGGAGAGTGGGAGTGGTATAGTTCTATGTAAAACACACCGACTCAACAACATTGAAAACATGAGATCTAAACTACACCACAGAACTTTGAAGTATGTCTGTCAAAGTAGCAGGTGGTGAAGTGGTAGGAAGCATGAGAACTTTGATTAGGGATGGTGACACTGTTGGTAAGGTTTGGTTCCGTGTAGAAATATTGTTTGCCTATAATACAACTATCAATAACTGTGTAAATCATAGTTCTTTATTCAAATAAAAGTTTTATGATGTGAAAAAAACAATAAAGAAGACAATAAACAAAAAAAAAAACAACCTTATAAACAGGGTTTACACTAAAATAAGACCCTAAGAGGGAACGCCAAGCTTTGATCTCACAGAGTCATCCATACTCCCTCATTCCACCAACTCTGAACAGAAAGACAAGCATTCTACATAAACTCCTGAAACTATACCACAGTGACCTTGGCTTTTCTCATTGGTTCAATGTTGCTTCTTCATGTTTTGGCAAAGATGCTCTTTTAAAGACAAAAAAAAATAAATAAATAAATCAGTCCCTGACTGCAGTGGGTGTTCCAGGGCCTGCTTCAATCACAGGAGCAGATATGGAGGTTGAACCTACCTGTCCTGTGAGTACAGCCAGCTGAGTGTGAAACCAAGTCTTGAAAACCAATAATAAGACAAACTATCTAGACCAGGGAAGAGATTCCTCTCTTTAGAAATAACTGGTTGTCAGTGTATAAGGGGTGGGGGGATGGGCAGGGAGGAAAACTGGGTATAATGGTGGAAGGAAATGTGAACTGGTGAAGGGTACTGTATACTGCATGCCTGAAACTCAACCATGAGCAATTTTATAACAGTGTATCTCACAGTGATTCAATTCAAGAATTTATTTATTTAGGGCCAGAGAGATAGCATGAATGTAAGGCCTTGCATGCAGGACAGTGGTTCAAATCCTGGCATGCTATATGGTCTCCCAAGCCTGCCAGGAGCGATTTCTGAGTGTAGAGCCAGGAGTAACCCCTGAGCACTGCCGGGTGTGACCCCCATCTATTTAAAAAAAATTAGCTGCTCCTCCTCCTCCTCCCCCAAAATGAAAGTAATAAGAGTTTGTGGGTCTAGATGGCTCAAGAGAGCTAATAACATGCTCATTGAATGTGAGATGCCTAGGTTCAACCCTCAGCTCTGAATATTCCTCTGAGCACTGTCAGGAGGGAACCCGACTCCCTACCCAAGCACTGTTAGGTATGGTCCAAATTTCTATCAAAATAATTTTTTGAATATTGACCTATTTATATATGTCTTATTTATTTAATTATATATATAAGATGTCAAATAATATATTTGATAATATGTAAGAAATGAGGGTGGCATCTATTAAGAGCTACCAAGAAGGAGGGAGAAGAAGAGAGAGGAAGAGACAGAAGGGAAAAAGGAAGATACAGGATATATAATTTTAGGATCTGGATCCATCCATGCCTAAATTATAAATTTATTCACAGAACAAACATTCTGAGACTCCTGTGGCTGCATATAGCACCAAACCCTACATAGACTATTCTTGCCTATCCAGTCTCACCTATGATTATTTATCTGTAAGTCAGGAATTCGTATACATTAAGAAGTTAACAGCCACTAATAATAACAAAATACATTATAATACTAATTTATCATAAAGTTCTATGATATGGTCTCTCACACACAAAATGTTAACTGTAGGCAAATAAAACCAGCCACAGAAAAAGTTCAACAGAAAATAAGAATGGGGGCCGGAGAGAGAGCATAGGGTAAGACATTTTCCTTGCATGCAGAAAGTCGGTGGTTCTAATCCCGGCATCCCATATGGTCCCCTGAGCCTGCCAGGAGCAATTTCTGAGCATAGAGTCAGGAGTAACCCCTGAGCGCTGCCGGGTGTGACCCGAAAACCAAAAATATGAAAATAGGAATAAGAACGGATGCTTAACTAAATATACCCTACCATCACAATATCAGTAAATTCTACATGCCTATTTGTGTCCCTCCTTCTTCAAACTAAATATTCAGAGCAATGCTTCTTAACTTCTTGAAATAAATTTTTTCCTTGCAGTGCCAGCGATAGATAGAACCCAGGTCTTCAAACATGCAAAACATAGGCTCTAAACAACGAACCTCAAGCATCTTATCAAATAAACTATCTCAGTAGCCCTAAAGCAAAAACTTTCTACTAATCTCAAAGACTAGTCATCCATAGCCAGTCATTGTTTAGGCGCTCAATGTCCTCACACCATGATTTGGTTAAGTATCATGTGGACATCCCGGGTCAATGAAAGAGAAAATAAGAGCATTTGGTGCATGCATGTACACACTAACGACTACTACCACCAGCACTACTCTCCAGAGCTTTCTCTTTCCTTGAATATTAACAGAACTCATGTGCAAGTCCCCAAACACGCACGCACGCACACACACACACACACACACACACACACACACACACACACACACACACACACACAAAATCACCTCTACCACCACCACCATCACTACCATCCCCCGAAGCATTCTTTCTCCTTGAATATGAATAGAACTTCTGGTTTTCTTCTAGCCATAAAAAAATGACAAAGGTAAAGGTATTTTGTGGACATAATTAATGTCCATAATCAGTAGGATTTAATCGAACACACTGATGTTGGCACTGCAATTTGTGTTAATTAAGCCACATCCAAAATGTGAGCCACTGATAGTACATGCCAGATTGAATTTATTAACGAAAAAGGAATTACTCCCCATTTCCTATTACCTGACCTAATCTGCACATTTTTTTTAAGACAAACTGAACCAGCAGGGGTTCCCTCCTTGTTCTTGAATTAGTAAATCTTCTTGTTGCAAAACATGGGAATACAATAGGCAAGGGCAGACAGTCTTGAAAAGCTGGGGACTTTCTCCCACAATTACAAAGAACTAAATAGTGCCAGCTTCCAGCCAGCCTTGAAGAGGGATTTGTGATGAAATCACAGTCTGGCCTACAACGTGATTTCAGCCTGGACCCAAGTCATTCCTAACTTATGAACCATGGAAACTGTGATAAAATTAATTTGTGTTGTTTGAAGTCTTTGTTTTTGTGGTGTTCCGTTATACACCAGTGGGGGGGGGGGGGAGCCAGATGGATTCTTTCTTCTCCACTAGGAAAATGGCAGAGACAGAGAGGGGAAAACATACAATTTAACTAAATTTGTGGAAGGCTCGAGAGCCTTCTAGTTCTGGGGCTAAAAAGATAGCACAAAAAAATAAGGAAGGCATTTCCCTTGCAAGAAGCCAACCCAGTTATAATTCCCAGCAAACCACCAGCAGTAAGCCATTTGTGGCCTAAAAAAACTGAAGGAAAAAAATATTTTTTAAGCCTTCTAGTTCCAAGAACTCAGCTGTTTCCACATATTTACAAATCACAATATGTTCCCTAAAGCAGTTCTGAGTAATGCCAGGAGTGATCCTTGAGCACAGACTCAAGAGTAAGCCTGAAAAGAGTCTCTTGTCCTCCTTGCAAAAATTAAATTAAACAGGGACTACATCTAGAAGGGTACAAGACGATACCTGATTCTACAAAAAGTTTTATAAAAATAAGATCTTCTACTTTACCACACAAAAACCTCCAAGGAAATTTGACATAGCGAATGAATGGGGTTGGTGGGGGGAGTTCTCAGAGCTAGTTGACAAAAGGCATTGAGATTCCAATACAGAATATACTACCTAACACAATTACTCCAATTTATTTGCCTTGCCCCTGAATTCTTCTTTGTTAAGTGGAAATAACAGTCATTTACATTACAAGGTAACACAAAGTTAGATGAGAATTTGCAGGGAAAAAATGAAAGTGTGGTAGAGAAATAGAAACCTAGTCACACTAGTGTGTAAATATGTATTTGTTTGTTTGTTTGTTTGTTTATAACTTGAGCTCACAAAGGCAAGGTGTCCAAACAAGCAGTATTAGGGTGTTGGAAGTTGAGCTGTGTACTCCAACAAAAAGATGAAATCTGAACTCCTTTCTCCTCAATGTGGCCTTCTTTAGTCATCACAAAGGTAGTATGCTTAGGTGATGTAATGCTGCAATAGAAAGTGCTTGTGGAGCCTAAGGCTCCAAACGGAGGGTCTGGTGAGATGCTGATCTGCAAGCAAATGTTGATACAGGAAATAATCCACACAGTGAAAAGGTACAAGAACAGGTTCAGGAATCCAGCACTCAAGCAAGGAATTCTACCACCCAAGCTTTCTGCTTCTAAGAAGGAAAGCAGCTTAGTGGAGGAAGACCAAAGAATGAGTGCCTGCCTTCCTCGGACCCCTGCTTTTATTGAGGAAATCAAGGTCACACCCTTGGGTAGGAGAGGAATACCAAGTTGGGAATAATTCAATACTCTCATCACCAGATCACACCCTAGGGTGGAGTATGAATATTGATTAGGGTAGGACCAGTAATCCAACAGGAAAGATCAGTGATTCAGTCTGACTAGGATGTCCTTATTAAGGCGTGAGAGAGACCCAGAAAGAAGGTGGCCAGGTGAATACACAGCGTGGGAGCATGTGAAGAGTGAAGAGGAAATTGGATACTCCAATACTGTAAGTGAAGGAATGAATGTCAAGGATAAGAAGGGTGATGTTGTAAAGAACAATCTCCCTGGGAGCTTCCAACAAAGGAACTAACCTAGCAAACACCTTGTTCTTGAACTTTTAGCCTCCAAAAAAAGAGATAACACATACTAGTTTTTAGAGTCACCAAGTTTGTGGTCCTTTGCTATTATAGCCATGGAACTATCACTATCACAGAGGAAGCCCCAGTAGTCAAAAGTGTTTACCATCCAAAACTGGGTTTGGAGCATTTGGAAAGATTCCCACCAGTGAATTTTAAAATACCAAGGAAGCAGCACTCAGTATGAAGCAGGAAAGGGATATGCAATAGTCAGCAGCTCAAGGACATAAATAATAAATGAGTTTAACTAATGAGAAAGGAGTGGGTTTGCCATATTTATTAAAGATAATTTTGCCATCAGTTTACATTATTTTTGTTCCTTGAAAGATCGTTTAATAAGCAGCTAATAAATTTCTCAAACATATAATGAACACTTTCACAACCCAGCACAAGCAGGTGCCAACATAGCGTGAAGGCCTGGGAAAAATGATAAGAGTGGAAGAGAAGCAGAGAGCAGAAAAGCATAAATCCTGTACCCTCACAGGTCTACACGACACCTGGCCTTGGAGGTTCAGTCTTCAAAACTAAGTCCCTCTGCAGAAGAGGGGGTCACGCTTGCTGTCAAGTAGTAATAGACAGTGTTCACTTAATTAACCAGGTTTTAGTGAAGCTAAAACCCTGGGCCTATCTTTTCCCTGATCCCATAAAGCATTTGTGGCAGTTCGGTTTTTAACCAATACAGGAGTAATTTGAAATCAATTTCCCTTCTCCTTGATGAACAATGGCCTCTTTAGTGTGACCCTCAGAGAAAATTAGAAGCCCATGTTCGTGAGGCAGCAACCTAGAGCCCTACAAGGGCAAGCTTCACAATTCTTACTCAAAACTGCTTACCTGGTACTATCATGAGCAATCTGGTCTTATTTCTTTATGAGCTGTGTTCATCTATCACCACCGGCCTGCAGATGTGACCCTTCCTCTGAATTCCAAGCAAGTTCCAGACTGGATTCTTCTTGTTCAATCAACACACGTATAATGAGCAACATGATGAGCTAGGCACTCAGGAGACCCAAGTGAGCAAGACAGATTACAGCCTTGACCCTTCTGGCATCTACAGGCTGGCAAAAGGCCATAGGAGGCCTGAAAAAGAAGCCCACGAAGGTTCCATTAGCAGTCACAGAAAGACAGTTGTCCAATTAGCCAGCTGCATCCAGACCCTTTGCAAACAGTAGCATTCCACCACTTGATGGCATTGCATTTTTAGCCTTGCTCTAATGCATATCATAACATTACCTGTTTTGATAGGGCTACCATGTACTGATGGTACAAGCAAGATTATGCAGCAGTTGCCTGTCCAGCATTATGACATGCTTAACTTCTTCTCCTTGACTCAATGTCATTTTTCCTATAAAGAGTATTTGGAAAGGAGGCACCTACTCAACTCAAAATTTCTCTAACTAGTTCTGTCTTTTTCCTGAAACTCTTCACCTGCCAGAATTTTAAGTTTGTTTCCCCCACTAAAACATAAATTCCACCAAAGACATTATTTGCTTTGTCACTTTTCCAAATACACAGAAATTCCAAAGCCCACAGAAAGCATTCAGAAAGTATGAAGCACAGATGGATGCATGGACAGAGACTAAAATCTCTGTAGAAGATTCTCATTGATCTTCAAATCACCAACTGAGAGTCCACATGTTGCTCTCAATCTTGGTTGACTTCATGAACAAAAGAACAATATCATAAATATCGATTTGCATTCACAGAGAATTTTTTTCAAAGAATATATTATCGACGCATGTTGGATTTGTCTTTTCGGTGCCAAAATTCTCAACAATGGCAAACATGCTCTTATTAAGACTTTTCATTGCTTTCTCCAACTATATTCTGAATGAGAGAGCTCAACCAAGGAGATGATTGATGTTTATCAGAAATCATTTGTTAGTCTAACTTGAAAATATTTGGGGGGGGGGGCGCACACCTGACAGTGCTCAAGGGTTTCTCCTGGCACTGCACTCACAAATTACTCCTAGTAGGCTCAGAGGACCATATGGGTTGCTGGGGATCGAATCAAGGCCAGCTGTGTGCAAGGCAAATGACCTACCCACTGTGCTAGAGATCTTTATTTAAAACTGCTTTACATATAATGAGTTTCCAAAGTAAGATTTCATTTGCAATTTGCAAACAGTTTCCAAAATATGTTTCTGAAAGCAGAAGACTTGAAAACATTCCACCGAAGCTCTTTTTCTCTTTGTTTTTTAGATGACCAGAGACCAGAGAAATATTTCCAAGGACTAGAGGTAAATTCAACCTCCAGCTGCCTGAGCACTGGCAGGTACAAACCTGGAGGCCCTAAATACTGCTAGGCCTAAAGAACACTGCATTTGGTATGCTTGAGCACAGAGTTATTGCTGCACAGCTAAGCATCACTCGGAGTGCCTCCCATCTTGGTCCCAGGTCCTGCTTGGGAGGGCTCCTCACCAAAGGCTCAAATATTCACTCAGACAGTAAATTACTATCTGAGGAAATGAGAAGATACAGTGCAGAACATTTTAGCAAGTCAAATCACTCGAAACATGCCTCCCAATTTGCAGTATGTTTTAAGTCAGAATAAGGATTTTATAGATATATAATATTATATAATGTATAATTATATGATTACATAATATGTATTATAATATATTTGTATATAATATATATATATCTTTCTGGATTTGGGGCCACACTCGGTGACTCTCAGAGGTTACTCCTGGCTATGCGCTCAGAAATATTCCTGGCTTGGGGGTCCATATGGGATGCCAGGGATTGAACCATGGTTCATCCTGGCTTAGCCGTGTGCAAGGCAAATGCCCCACTGATGTGCCATCACTCTGGCCCCAAATTTTATGTTTTTTATATCTATAACTTACATATATATAGTGTAATGGTAACATCTACCACCCCAGAGCCTGATTAAAGTAAATCAAAGTCTTCATGCAGATGATTAAGAATTTGAATTATTAGGGCGGTAGCACTGGAGGTAAGGTGCCTGCCTTGCCTGCGCTAACCTAGGACGGACCGCGGTTCGATTCCCCCAGTTTCCCATATTGTTCCCCAAACCAGGAGCGACTCCTGAGCGCATAGCCAGGAGTAACCCCTGAGCGTCACAGGGTATGGCCCAAAAACCAAAAAAAAAAAAAAGAATTTGAATTATTATGCTTTTCAATCCCCAGAGAAGACAGAAGATAAATTGTAAAGTGATCTTACTTGTCTCCAGCATTTACTTAATGCCATCATAAAGTCTGTATGAACCTCATAGATACATATATTTGTTGTACTATGCAATACAAGTTCTGTGAAAACACCTAGAAAAATGTGTTAAACACAGAAAATGTTCATGAATCTACAGACTAAATGACTGAAAATACTTTCATTTGTGCTCTTCCATTCCTAGAGATGATCCTGCCAGTGATGCTGGACCGAGTCAAAACCCAGAGATGCCAACCACATCCATTAGGGTCACACATTATGGTGTTGCTGAAAGGGTGGGAAACCTAAGTATTTAGGACTAAACTCAAGGTCTTGCGCATGTTAGTTTTGTGCTCTGCCATTTAAGATAGCACCCTCGTCCTCTTGAATGTATAGAGGCACAAAATCAGCCATCTTTTTTGTTAGGTTGGTTTTTTGTTTTGTTTTGTTTTGTTTTGGGTCATACCCAGCTGTACTCAGGGTTTACTGCTGGTAATGGTGTCAGGGATTATTTCTGGCAAGCTTGCGGGATTATATGGGGTACCAAGTATTGAACCCACATCAGCAACTTGCAAAGGCCCTAGCCAGTATACTATGCTCTGGCCCAACATTTTGATGACTAACCTGATCAATCCATTATGAGTGGAAGTACATCACTCAAAATTTGTTCATATTACCTAAGCCCCAAAACCTCAACATGTGACCTTGTTTGGGAAGAGGGTCTTTGCAGAAAGTATTAAGACAAAACCATTATGGTAGACCTTAATCCTATACAATCATTGTCCTTTCCAGACGAACAGGATGAACAGAATTATGAACCTCAAGGCACAGAACTGTGTTTTAAATAAGAGCACTAGAGGGGCCAGAGCAATGGTATAGCTAAAATCAAGTAAGGTGTAAGTCTTGCACATAGCTGACCTGGCATTTCATATGGTCTCCGTAGCACTGTCAATGATAATTCTTGAGTGCAGAGCCAAGAATAAACCCTGAGCACCAGTGGCTGTCGTCGTCGTCGTCCCCCCCAAAATAAAAGAGTCACTGAAAACTGTCAGCAAGACACCAACCCTCAGCAGCGAGGCATTGCACTGTTGTCTCCTCACTGATATCAGGAGACAGACCCTGCTCATATCTTGAACTCAGACTCATTGCCCTAACTTGAGACAATGTGTTTCTGTGTTTAAATCCTGCAGACTGAGATGTCTGGCCATGGCAGTGCGACAGTTGGCTCTGAGCCCTCTATAGCCCATGAGCCTCAGCTCCTGTGTGTGTGTGTGTGTGTGTGTGTGTGTGTGTGTGTGTGTGTGTGTGTGTGTGTGTGT
>PVKC010012293.1:0-23903 GCA_004027635.1 Crocidura indochinensis
CTTCCTTCCTTCCTTCCTTCCTTCTTGCCACACCTGGTGACGTTCAGGGGTTACTCCTGGCTATGCACTCAGAAATTGCTCCTGGCTTGGGAGACCATAGGGGATGCCAGAGGCTCAAACCGCAGTTCGTCTTAGGTAGAGCGTGCAAGGCAGACGTCATATGCCCTGTGCCACTACTCTGGTCCCTGAGTTACTTTTCAACTTTGGTTATAATCCTGGCAGCCACGATATCAAGAATTTTATAGAAATGTGCATTTTACCCACAATTTCCCAGGTGCCTTCAACATGTTCTATTTGGTTCTGGATTCTGAGAATTGACCAGAAAGTTGAGAGAGCACTCTGGTGAGCTTTAGGATCCGCAGGGGGAAATCTGGCTACTGGCTGCTTTGTCCTTTCAGTTTATTTATTTGTTCTCTTTTCTGCTCAGAGACCCAATTATGGTTAAAACAACAAGCTTTGATCTGGCCCACTTGCCAGCTTGGCAAAACCGACATCCATTTATATCTCTGCATTTTTCCAAGCATAGCCAAATGTGCTTTGTAAAAGAATTTCTCGTTTGCACATAGTCTTTAAGAGTCCTATTTTTACCTTTTATAGTTTATATATCTTTTCTTGGGGGGAAGGGGTAAATCCCTTCCTCTCCCATCTTTCTCTCTTCTCTCTGTCCTTACCTCTATTGCTATATTTTCGCCATTCTTTCTTTTCCATTATTCTGTAATGAGGTGATTGAAGGTGGAGAGGAGGATAAAATGGACACTTGAAAGTAGTTTAAAAGTTTAGTTACTTAAAAGTAGCGAAAGAATGTAGTGGGATGATGGTATTTGAAGTGCTACTTAGAATAACTACCTAATGTCTGAGATTCAATAATGGCTTTCTGATTTTGTTTATTTGGTTTAAACCATTCAACACAGATTTTCATTTCTGTTTCTTAAATATGAAATGCTCAAATCCACAGAAACATAGAACTGCTCTGCTGTTACTAAATTATGTATTTCTCATTTGGAAAACTTTCTAAGTTGACTATAAATAAATTAAGTCTAGGCTTAAATAAGTGAAGACCTTTTGGCTGTTTTTCTCCAGATACTTATTCAGTTTCAGAATTTTCATGACAATTTTTCAGGTTAAAAAATATACCTATAACATTTTATTCCCCTAAATTAATTTTATCCTTTCCATTGAAGCCTTTTAGCTATGCTTTTGTTATGGACTTTATTGAAACCTTTGCATTTCACACACAGGTAACATTTTTAAAAAGTAAGGGGAGTATACAAATAATAACAAGAAGAAAGATATTATTTTTTAATGACTTTATTTAAGCACTGTGGTTTACATAGTTGTTCATAATATATTTGTTTCTGCTATTTCATGTTCCAACACCAATTCCACCACAGTATAAAATTTACTCTACCATTGTCCCTGGATTCTCATTCACCTCCAAGCTTGTCCCCTTGGCAGTTCAAAATAATTTATTTTATATTGCTGTTTATAACTATATGATAATGACATTATCAAAAAAACTACAGCAAAGCAAAATATTATATCCTGCAATGAGGTCATTAAGTCATTGGCTGAAAATTTACTAAGCTATTTGTTACTAGTTGAACATTTTATAATTGTTTTGTTTGTTAACAAAGGTGGCATCTATGCTACTTTGGCATGTAGTTTGGTGTGTTCCTATTGGGGTGTCAGTAGTAAAAAACTTGGAGGTATATGCAGCCACATAGTCCAGGAGTTCCAGGTTCTTTGGCTGACATGGTAGTGGCTGGGGGGTGGGCATGGCTATGGCTGCCAGGGTCTCCAGAAATGCAAAAAGGCAGACAAGACTATTCTCATTTACTCTAAAATAGTCCTAGATAACTCAGCCCAAATATTAGCATAGCTAGAGTCTGGTTGGTTAGGCATCTCTCTAGAGATCAATGGGACATTGGTATACTAGCAACTGTGGGTTGTGGGTACAACTACTGGATTTTGGAAGTGTAGAGACCTGATTTGCTCTGCCTCCCAGAAGTGCCCCAGTTTTCAGCTGAAAGGTCAGTGTGCCCATGGCTTTTTGTGGCTAGATTTACATTTCTTTTGAGAATAAATTGAGTTTATGGAGCTGACTGATGAAAGAACATCATGGTGTGGTAGCTATGCAAGTGTGGTTCAAGCAAAAAGTTATTCTAAGAATAATTCAGTAAATATCTGTATGAGATAATAATCATGATTTAACATTTTTCAAATATTAGGTATACAACACATGATGAACTAACTTATTTAAAGCAACTTTATTACAAGGTCATGCATATATTTACAAGAAAATCCTATCAATTATTCAAATAAATGGTTATAGAGTACCTATAGATATGTGAAATCTTTTAGAATAATTCCGTCATCTTGAAATTAACCTTAGAGAATATCTTTCATCTGTCTACCCAATTCCCCTCACCATCTTCACCATCAGACCAGAGTTGGCTCAAAAATCTGTTTTGTGTCCATAGAGATTTTTCTATTGGATTTTCATAAGAAGGG
Organism: Crocidura indochinensis; assembly: GCA_004027635.1. Taxonomy (NCBI): domain Eukaryota; kingdom Metazoa; phylum Chordata; class Mammalia; order Eulipotyphla; family Soricidae; genus Crocidura; species Crocidura indochinensis. Next base: position 2,512 of record PVKC010012293.1, read on the forward strand.
GATCAATTAAATAAGGTTTTCTGTGTCTGTTTTTTTTCTCTTAGCATAATGATTTCCCATTCCATCTATGGAGGGCATATCAGTATTTGAATTAAATATCTTCTATGCAATAAGTACCATCACAGCTTTCAGAGTTGGAGCCTATTTCATTTCCACTTCATATAAACAGCATTTCTATTTAACAAACTTCACAATCACAAGGAGACTTCCCCCAAGATCACCAGGAACAATGTTTCTAGAATTCCTAGTCATGCTTCTGTGTGAGAGAAGTAACTTTGGCCTCTGGCAGCTTGAGACTTTGAGGTCGTATCAGAAGCTGGGGCATCTTAGGCATTCCCTGTGGTCATTGTTGCTGTCACTGAGGAGAACAGGATCATAACAGATCCCTGGTACTGATAAAATTTAGCTCAAGAAATGTGAAGTGTGTTCTGGTATAGAATGAAAGTATATAGGTACAAAGGACTGGGAGATTTCACTCCGGGTAAAGACTAGAATTTTTCTTTGGGGCTTGAAATGTGAGAACAGTGTGGATAAGAATTTCATGCCTGCTGTCAAGGTTACATGACAGTCATCTTAAGTGTAGGGAAAAAATTCTTTCTTGTAGAGGAGAAATGTGTCCATACTACCTCCCAATATGGAAACTCACACCCATAGACACTTTGGATAGGTCTCACTTGAAAATAATAAAGCACATTAGCATTTATAACTCTCTCTTATATACTCTTGTAGACTTTATTTCGTTGGCATGAGAACTACACGAAGACAAAGAGGAGAGGAAGAAGACAATGTATGCACTCTTATTTGCCCAATTCTGGAAAAACTCTTTAGGTTCTGGTCAAGGTTACATGTTTGGGAGAGCTACAGCATTAGTATCACTGTGATGTCCTGGATGGTTATCATGGTCTTCAGAGGGAGAGGTGCTTTAAAAATTTTTTTTATTTAAACACTTTTACTTGAAATTCTTTTACTTAAACAACAAGGTTGCTCATAATAAAAGTGTTTCTTTTTTCACAGATAAAGTTGTCCATGATTAAGTTACACTAATATAACGGACAGCAACCTATACCTATTCTCACAAGGTGGAATTTGTTTGTTTTTTAACTAAAATCTCTGCCTTTCTGGAGGTGCTGTATGTGGAGAAATGTCTTAGCTCTACTCACCTCACCTCAGGTAGCATCCAGGAGATTTGTGGGAGCCAGGTTTGGCAGAGAAAGCCAGATTTTCCTGAGGTTCACACATAATGAGAAGATACATCAGAGCCAGCTTTGCCTATGCTGGCAAATTTCAGCATATGGGACACTTCAATGAGCCCCAGACTCCTCTTCTGAGAAAGCTAAAATTATAGTTCCTCATGTGTACCATGGCCCTGGCTTTCCTTATTCCTTTTTATTTTTCTGTTGAGTACATATTTTTCATTCATTTCACTGATAATTAGCATCTCCATCAGAAGAAAAGTTGAGCAGGTTAAAAATATGGAATTCATTTTCCTCTTTCAGTTCTATTGAAAAGAAATTATATGGAGTTGTGGTTTCATCTAATAGACAAAGTGCTGTTTTACATTATGCTCACATTTCAATTATTTATGCTAACCTTTGTGCCTAGTTTCATGGGTAACTCAGGGCTGGCTTCCCTTCTGGAGCTTATTCTGAATGGATTTCATTTTCATTTTGCCTCAATATCACTGTCAAACAAGAATTGGGAGATTTCCTTAGCACATAAATGAAGAGCGAATATATTTTGTCGTCCTTTTCTTCAGAAGGATGATCTAGATAAATTTGTACATATTTTATTTCAACCCATCACAGCAGAGAACAACACAAGCTACTTCAATTACCTCAGCAACAAGCTTGCAATGCAACTTTATCATTTCCATTTTTCATCTTTTCTCTTTGACTTGATGTGTGTTCTATGCAGTATATCAGCAAAATCTCATCAAGCTCAGTCTCCTTGAGGCTAATAAATCTCAGTCACAAATTAATCTTACACAAAATGAAAAAAGGAGGATCACAATAGGAAAAAGCTAATGGCCACAGTCACCACCATATTCCTCCAAATAAATAATTTTTGAGCTGTGTTATGGGAGTTTCAGATTTCTTCAATACCACATGAGGATCAGACTGGGCTGTAAGTTTTATTTATTGAACTATCACAACTATCTCTGTGGTTAACTCATTCCATAACTATCTCATTATATAATTCAGTGGAACTCAACCAATGATTCATCCAGGTCCCTATCAATGTTGTGGCAATTGCTGACACAGCACATATGGTGATTATGCCTGACTGCACTTGCATTATTGGTAGCATCCTTCTTCCTTCTTTTGTGATGATGGAATATATTTCTATAATTAATTGGAAATATCCCTTCAAACATGTAATTGGACCCAGGGAGCATGCCCACGGCAAACATTTGTGTCTTCTTAATCTTTTAACTTTCTTTTTTTTGTCACAAATATTGGTGCTCATGGAATTACTCTTATTGGTGCTTGCGGACTTTGTGGACTTTATGGGATACTGAGGATCGAATCCCAGTTGGCTGCATGCAAGACAAGCAAACTATCTGCTGTGCAGATCTTCCTTTTGTTCTTTATTGACTGAGAAACTGGTTGATATAGAAAGTTGTCTCCAGGCAACCACAGACATCTTCGTGTATAGAGAAACAATAGTCATACTTTGCAATCATGGCAAACTAAATAACAGAGGAAACAACAAAAAGTAGGACTGGGTAATTTGTTTCTTTTTTCTCACCACCCGAAGTAGAGAGGCCAATATTATGAGACAATACTGCAAATGAGAACACTAACATGCAGCTTTGATTGCACCAAATAAATGTATTTCATCAAATATAAATGACCTCTCAGGAAGGTTTTGCCAAAGGAATGTGGTAAAAATGGCATCACCAAAGGAACATAAATCCCCTTCTCAATAAATTTTAAACTAGAGTCACCTTAATGCAATTCTTACTTGTAGCACATCTAGGATTTTAAAGCCTTTTTTTTTAAAACATAGATGTGAGTAACTTACCTATCTCTCAAAAAACATAGTTCTGCACACTTTCACTAAAATACTGGAGAAATTTAGAAGCTAATTAAAACCATATGGCATTTGAGACACCAGTCTCAAGTTTGTTAAAATCACTGAAGATGATTCAAAATCAATTTCATTAAAATATAAACAGCATTTACTCTTTTTTTTAGTTTTACTACATCAAGATATCCTATTAAATTATCTGACTCAAGAACAAAGTTATTTGTTGTTATTGTTGTTGTCTTTCCTCAAGAATTACAGTTAGAGGGGCTGAAGAGATAGTCCTGTTAACAGGATGTTTGCCTTATATGCAACAGACCAGGTTCAACCCTAACACTCCACATGGGAGACCAAGCCCTACCAGGAGTAATCCCTGAACACTGGGCCAGGTATAAACCCTAAACATAGCTGGGTGTGAGCCCCAAATAAAAATAAATAATTGCACTTGGAGATAGTACACGCAATCCATTTCTTTTGTTCTTTCCTTATTTCTTTTTTAATCATTCAATTCTTCGGTTCTTTCTTGTTCCAGGATGGTCTGGAGGACAGAAGATGCTGATTACACAGATAGCCATGGGCATCACTGTAGAGTGCTCTTGATTCACTTTTTTCCTTACTAATTTTCACATGCATTTATCTCTCCTTTCCTAATCCCTCCTTTCTATGATTAAAACAAATTTCCAGTAGCAACAAGTTATTCTTATCCTCTTTGTTGTGGTTCTATGGGTCCTTTTTGTACACTTGATAAAGACGGAAAAAATATTTAGAAATTTTTAAGACTGAGAAATAAATATCAGAGAGGGTCAACACATTTTGAATAATACATCATTGTAAAATTGAGATAGTTTCAGATCATACTACAAATGATCTGGGTGGTAAGTTGCTACTTTCTCAGTCTCAAGGCACTAATCATTGGTGACACTCTCAAAATGATAAGCTCAGCATAGTTCCACAGAGATTTTATAGTCCTTTTTATTAGTTGTGTTCCTTTCAAAAATTAGGAATTCAATATACAAAAAAATGATCTGGGAATTTTTTGACTAAGAATTTCACATTCTAAAAATGATACTCATATCATTGGCGAGCCAGATATCAGAGGAAGGATTTTCTTTTCTTCCCACTTAAACTCTGGGTGGGCCTTTCTGTTGCATTTCTTTTTCAGATTTCCCTCTGTCCATGAGTTACAAATATTTTATATTTTAACTGACTTACTTTTCAACTCATATATATGATACATATCAATAATGGATAATTTTTTGCATAAATATTTTAACATTTATTTAAACCTAAAGTTTTCTTTTGATATATATCTCTATATACATCTAAAGGATAAATAGATAGAAGTTCTACTAAAATTCATTCCAGAAAAATATGCACATTTTCACTATTTAAACTGCAACATGCATAAAAAAAACTCTGAATTACCATTTTTTTCAGAAAAATAATCACAAAAAATTCAGTAATAAAAAAGTGAAGGAGAGGGAGAGAATCTTGTCTTTTTGTTGTACAAATTTTATAAAAGCCAGAGGACAAAGGAATTCAGTTTTTTTTTCCTCTCTGACGGCCTCAAGAATTCCTCTGTGAAATAATTTTTTCTTTAAAAAACTGCATTTTGATTTATTTTTTATGTTCCTTTCACATCCTTTCTTTTTCTTTGGGGCAACCTGTAAGGTGTTTCCCATGTCAGAAGAAGCAATTGTTAAAGCTCTTTCAATGCTGGTTAAAACAGAGTCAAAAGCAGTTTGTAGGCCCCAGTTTCCACACTTCTCCTTTCTGTATAGCTGAAAGGAAGCCCCAGTGGGCATCTGCTCTTCGACAGAGAAGATCATCTAAGAGTTTCAACATCTCCTGAGTATGAAATGTGCTGAGGCTTAAGTATGAAAAAAATTCTTCAGCCCCTTTCAAGTTTTGTTCTCATGTGAGTGCCCTATTTCACTCATGCACTGTTTGAATTTCTCGACATTAAATCATCTCTACCATCAATCTGCCAATCTAAGGCCCTTCCCAACATGGAAGCCTATGTTATCCGTGTAACTTTAATGAGATCCTGTCCAGACTTGCTCTTAACCTCTTACAGAATTTCCCAGCAATTAGAGTACATCTCACTTCGTTTTTATCTTAGGCGACCAACCATTCTAAATGCTTGTTTTAGGCTGTTCTTTAGCACTGTCAATCTCTCCTTTTCTATGGTTCTCCAGCCAAGTCCTCACCTTTATGTCTCTCTCCTCTGCTGAACTGTTCCTTCCAGTTTCACAATCCTTTCATTTGTTTTCTTCACTTCCTGAGATTTCTCCCTTATGTTCTTATGAGCCTACTTCCTTCCTTTTCACCCTGGATCTTCCCCTAAGTGTCACCTTCTTGGAAGGTCATCTAAGATTACTATATCCAATGTAGCACTTTTCACATACCACTTTTCATGCCACAAATACATTTTATTTAGTCTTCAGAGAATTTTTTAGCAGCTGAAATATATAACTCATTTCTCAGTTTACAAGTCCTCATTTCAAAGTTCCAGATTATCTTAACTAATGCATTCACCAGTACCTGAGATAACATATGGAACAAAATTGACACTCAGTGAATATTTGCTGAATGATAACTATAGAATATTAACCATCTAATAAATATCTATATTCTATTGATGATTATTCCTAACTATTTATTTCCTCTATTTTTCCATGATCCTTCATTTTGGTCTGAATGTTACATCCTTATTCTTATGTTAGTGGATTGAATATCTTCATTTGACCACCCATATTTATTTGTATTTCTTAGAATCTAAGTTTATTAGAAATAATTGCTTATTCTGATTCTGTGCTAATTGCCACTGCTGACAGACCTAAAACCCAAGTGTGGAGGCCAAAAGATAAAAATGGGGCAATAACTTCCAGAAGCTGGCCTCATAAACAACTCTTGCAAGTCAGCCCTTGATGGGGCTGGAAGGTGATGGGATGGAGGATGAAATCTTTCTCCTCCATCTCAGACTACTAGTCTGCCACCCTATTCAGCTGGCAGGTCTGAGGGTTCAGGATAGCAGAGGGTAGAAAATTCACAGGCAGTCAGGCTTCAGGAGATATCAGCTTTATTCAGACAAGAATCAGGTATCGCCCTAGGGTGGGAGCAGAATACAAAGTAAGGAATAATCCAATATACTATCACCAGGTCACACCCTAGGGTGGGTAAAATAATTGATTAGGGTAGGATCAGTATGATAATAATATTATAGAAATGTTTTTATATATAACAAACAGCCACTGGCTTCATGGTCAAATACTAGGAAATATCACAATGATCAGGACATCCATATAAAGCTTAATTCCCTGATGTAAGGTCAACCTTGCATGTTGAAAGTCCCCAAATCCACTATAAATTTTGCTTGATGTTAAGTGATAGGGTAATCATTTCTGAAGAGATGGTAGACCCCAGCATGCTGAAATAAAAATCCTTTTTTTTTTTTTTTTTTTTTGCTGTTTGTTTTTTGTGGTCTTTGAGTGTGACCGATTCCGAGTCCTGAGATAACAGCATCTTCTTCTAACTCACGTCACCCTCCTGAGATAGTATTTTAGTTCAGTGATTTCTCCTATTTCAAGTTTTATATATCTTCATATAATCATAAGGCGCCCCAAAACTCTTCCCAATACCTTAGTTACCAGTGACTTTTCAATCCACAGCACTCTGTTATTCTCAAGAGTATTGCTTTCTTCTGATCATGTTAGAGCATGACCTAGGAGCCCATGTCACCTGGATTTCAGAGTCTTTGCTTAAATCTCACAGTGAATATCTAGGAAGAAAGACTCTTTATTCTGGGTTGTGAATATGGAGGTGTGGAAAATGTATGAAGTTTAAGATTCTTGGTGCCAAGATATAACCCAACTTCAATAGTACAGAAAGAAATATGCAGGATAAATTAGAAGTTATTGTGGGGCAGGAGAGATAGCATGGAGGTAAGGCATTTGCCTTTCATGCAAAAGGTCATCGGTTTGAATCCCGGCGTCCCATATGGTCCCCCGTGCTTGCCAGGAGCAATTTCTGAGCATGGAGCCAGGAATAACCCCTGAGCCCTGCCGGGTGTGACCCAAAAACAAAACAAAACAAAACAAAACAAAAAGAAAAAAGACTGAGAAGATAAAAGGAAAAGAACAAGAGAAATTTTAACATTGAGTGCTCGGATCCAATCATGTATGAATTTAGTCCCACCCAGTAGTTATCATTTAGGGATATCAAGAAGTTCTAGGTATCTGTTCATTTTCACTATGACTTATGCTTAATGCTTTTACATTTAAAAATTTTATAACTTAATTAAATCCTACTTTTCCCCTTCACCTCTTCCTTATGCTCTCCTCTATCATCATCAGATCAACATGAACCTTTTTTTATTAAATTTTATTTTATTTTTTTTCACTTACTGTATCTGAAGGGTACACTACTTCACATGCTTTTTTGTATGCTTATTTTGGTCTGCTTTTGAACACTTGTTTAAGTCTTTCTGTTCTTTAATACTCAGGCTCATTTTTCCTTTCTACAAAAAAAATCTCAAAGTAGATTCCATCCAAGACAGGTCACTTCTCCTTCAACCTCTTCATACTATTTCTCATGTGTGACATTTATTCAAAAATGACCATGTACCATATTATAATATTGCTGATATTCAAAAATATAACTACCTATAATGCAAGGTATTTTATATGAACAAGTAAACTGAGTGATGTTGCATGATGAGGAGCAGTGATGGGTAAAGGGAAAGTTGAGTGTGGTGTATCCTGCAGAAAGACATTCTAATGGAATCATTTTCTAAAGTTTAGTGAACAAGTGAGGCATGCAGCTTGGCTCTAGTTCCTGACAGTTAGTTTGTATCCTCTTTATTTATTTAGACACATTTACTTTTTATGTCTTATTTGTCCAAACATATTTTAAGGACATTGAAGCCAGGGACTTAATATTATACATTCTTTATCTCTTGCAATGCCAGCAACACAATAGCTACTCAATATGTAGCTGTTGTTGGATTGATAGTGTTGGTTGTGCTATAAGGTTTATTAACGATGCAGTTTTCCCTATTCTCTCTCACTCATCTCTTTTTCTGAAATTATGTTGTAGAGAGGAGACATCAAAGTTTGGTAGTTGTCTTTACTCTCCTCAAAGAGATGATCAACATCACATTCCTTAGACACATAAATTTTGGAAAGAGATTTAACTATTCTTTTTTAAGAGGATAAATAATTTTCACATCCCCAATATTTCCTCCTGCGCACCAGTTCAATCCGTCATCACGTTTTTGGAAGTAGATCTTTCCAAAGAGACCATGTAAGTCATCTTCTCTCTGCAAAATGGCTGTTTCCTTGCCTGTGACAGATGGCCTCTTCTTCATCATCACCAGAGAATGAGCACTAAATTTCTTATTGAGAAAGTTTATTTCTTTGAAGAGAAGATTTGATTTGAAAAACATTTATTAAATCTAGGGAAAAATAAACCCCTTTGACTTGTTTGTATATTTTAGTTCTGTTGAACAAATATACACATCTGCTGACTACATAAGAATGCTGGTATTCATGAAATAAATGAAAATGGAGTGAATAAAAGTTACATCAAACCCAGTTATGTCTTGAATTATTTTTACTTCTTAAGTGATTTATATAGATTATGGGAAAAATAGACAGACACAAAATTTTTTACTATTTAGTTAGGTATGGAAAATACTATATTATAGGTTATGCTATAGGAAAAGACGATTTAATCAACATGTTTACAAAAATTTTCAAACTGGGGTTTCAGCCATAGAATGTACACCATCCTTCACCAGTGCAATCTTACCACCACCAAAGTCCCCCTAATTACCTCCCCCATATTAACCCCTGCCTGTCTCTTAGACAGGCATTATGCCTATCTCCTTACTCTCATTATCATGATAATTGTTATTGTGTTTACAGCACTCATCACTTTTTGAGGCACATTTTATATCATGAGTGAATCAGTCAGCTGTATTGTCTCTGGATATTACTGCCATACTGTCTTTTATTTTTCTTATATTCTGCAGATGAGTGAGATTATTCTATGTCTATCACTCTCCCTCTGGCTCATTTCACTCAGCATAATAGTCTCAGTGTCGATCAATGTATAGGCAAATTTTCTGACTTCATTTTTCCTAATAGCTGCATAGTATTCCATTGTGTAAATGTGCCATAGTTTCTTTAGCCACTCATCTGTTGTTGACACCTGATTTTTTCCCCAGATTTTAGCTATTGTAAATAATTCTGCTATGAACTTAGGCATGCATAGGGCATTTTTGTACTGTGCTTTTTTGTTTGTAGGCTATATCCCTAGAGGCAGTATTGCTGGATCATATGGAAGTTTAATTTCCAGTTTGAGAAATAACCATATTGTTTTGCAGAAAGGTTGGACTAGATGGCATTGAATAAACGAGTAGTGAATGAGAGTTTCTTTCTCTTCAAAACCCTGACAGCACTGATTGTTCTTGTTCTTGGTGATGTGTGCCAGTCTCTGTGGTATCAAATACCTCATTGTTGTTTTGATTTGCATCTTCCTGATGATTAGTGATGTGGAGTATTTTTTTTTTCATGTGCCTTTTGGAAAATCTGCATTTCTTCGTTGAGGAAATATCTATTTATTTCTTCTCCCCATTTTTTGATGGGGTTAGATTTTTTTAAGTTCTGTTAGTATCTTTTATATCTTAGATATTAGCCTTTTATTAGATAAATTTTGGGTAAATAGTTCAGTGGTTGGCCTTTGCATCCTAGTCACTGTTTCCTTTGAGGTGCAGAAGCTTTGCAATTTATTGTAGTCCCATTTGTTCATTTCTGCTTCCACTTGTTTGAACAGTAGTGTTTCCTCATTTCTTCTCAATGTTATGGAGCATTTTGTCTGTTTTCTTCAATATACCCTATAGTTTCAGGTATAATATCAAGGTCTTTAATTCATTTTGATTTGACTTTTGTGTATGCTGTTAGATAGAGGTCTGGGTTTGCTTTTTTTTTTGCATATGGTTGACTAGTTGTCCCAACAACACTTGTTGAAAAGGCTTTCCTTGTTCCATTTTTTTTGCCACTTTTTCAAAGATTCATTGATTTTATGTATGAGGTTTCTTTTCTTTTTCTTTTCTTTCTTTTTTTTTTTTTTTGGTTTTTTGAGCCACACCCGGTGACCCTCAGGGGTTACTCCTGGCTATTTGCTCAGAAGTCACTCCTGGCAGGCACGGGGACCATACGGGGAACCGGGGGATCGAACGCGGTTCGTCCTAGGTTAGCGCAGACAAGGCAGGCACCTTACCTCCAGCGCCACTGCCCGGCCCCCGAGGTTTATTTTCTTAACGCTCAAGTCTGTTGCATTGATCTGAAAGTCTGTATTTACTCTAATTCAATGCTGTTTTAATGACCATTGCTTTGTAATACAATTTAAAGTTGGAAAAAGTGATGCCTCCATCTTCTTTTTCCTATGGGTTCTTTTGGCAATTGATGGACATTGAATTTCCAATTGAATCTAAGGAGAATTTTATCCACTTCTTTCAAGAATGTCATGGGTGTCCTTAGAGGGATTGCACTAAATGTGTAAATGCTTTAAGAAAATATTGTCATTTATCAATGAGCAGTGGATATGCTTCCATTTCCTTGTGTCCTCTTTTATTTCTTGAAGCAGTGTTTTGTAGTTTTATTTTTATAGGTCCTTCACCTCTTCAGTTAAGTTGACACCAGGGGATTTGAGTTTCTATAATACTATTGTAAATGAGATTGTTTAATTTTTTGTGTCTATTTCTTCTCTATCATTATTTGTATATTTTTGTTTGTGATTATTGTCTTTTGTGTGTATGTCTTCTCTATCATTATTTGTATATGAGAAGGCTATTGATTTTTGTGTGTTAATTTTTTTGCCTGCCACTATGCTATATAAATATAATTTTTTAGAAGTTTTTGGTAGAATCTTTAGTGTTTTCTAAATACAGTATCATGTCATCTGAGAACTGTGAGGCCTTGACTCTTTCCTTTTTTTTTTTTGGTTTTTGGGTCACACCCGGCAGTGCTCAGGGGTTACACCTGGCTCCATGCTCAGAAATTGCTCCTGGCAGGCACGGGGGACCATATGGGGCACCGGGATTCGAACTGATGACCTTTTGCATGAAAGGCAAACGCCTTACCTCCATGCTATCTCCTGGGCCCCGACTCTTTCCTTTTTTTATCTGTATTTCCTTGCTATCTTTTTCATGTCTAATTGTTATAGCAAGTACTTTCAGTGTTATGCTTAATACGAGTGTCAAGAGGGGGAAACCTTATCTTTGCCAGAATTTAAAAGGAAGACATTCAGTTTTTCCCTATTTAGCATAATATTTGCCAAGAGCTTGAGGTAAATGGCCTCGACTATATTGAGAAAAGTTTCTTCCATTCCCATTTGTTGAGAGTTTTTTTTATCATGAATAGATGTTAGACTTTATTAAATGCTTTCTCTTCATCTATTAATATTGTCATATGATTTTATTTTTTCTTTTGTTAATATGGTGTATTTCCTTGACTGACTTGCATATGTTATATTATTCTTGCATCTTTGGAATGACTCTCAATTGGTTATGTTTTATGACCTTCTAATGAGACATTGGATCCTGTTTGCTAGGATTTTGTTGATGATCTTTACACCTGTGCTCATCAGGAATATTGGTCTGTAGTTTTCTTTTTTGTGGTCTCTCTGTCTCCTTTTGGTATCAAGATGTTTCTAGTTTTCTAAAACTATTTTGGAGTATTTTTATTTCTTCAATTTCCTGGAAGAGCCTGAAATGTATTTGTAGTAGGTCCTCTTGAAAAGTTTAAAAAAATTTACTAGTGAATTCATCTGTGCCTGAGTTTTTGTTTTTGGGAATACTTTTGATTACCGTTTGGATTACCTTAATAGTGATATATCTGTTCATATATGCCAGATTATTTTAGTTTAACCTTGGGAGATTATGGGAGTCCAAAAATTTATCCATTTCTTCCAGGTTCTTATGTTTTCTTTGTTTGAAGCTCTTGTAGGAACCAAAGGGAGGAGTACAGAGGTCCTTATCAGCTTTCTCAGGAGTAGAAATGAGAAGAAATAGGGATCCTTAGAAATGGAAAGCTAAGCAGCCAAATAGCAAAAGTGGAATCAGACTTTGTTACATGCACTTGTGCTTTCATCACAGGAGTGTTATGTTGTATAGAGAATGAAAAAACTGACAAATTGTTCCCTACTGCCATTCTTTTACTTCTTGCCGCTTTTGCTTCTTTTATTTTCTGTAGGATTCTTCCTGTACCCCAATCTCAATAGATATTCAATAATCTTAAGCTTTTGGCTCAGGTTCTTGCACATTTAAAAATTAAATTGAGATTATTACAGTACATGCACATATATCCATATTTAAAGACATGTTTGTACTGTATTGCTTAGAGTGAAAGGAATTTTGTTTTCCTTTTAATCTCTCTGGGTAGGAGAATTTGTTTACATTGCAGAATTAGAGCGGTAAGTTATAAATGATGAGTAGAACATCTCTGAGTTTAGAAAGACAGTTTTGGGAAGATATATCCATGCTATCATTTTCCTCCATTGTATTGTTGCCATAGTTATCTACTTAAAACTGAAAGCTGAAACCTTCAGTGATTCAGGTTGTATAAGTTGTGTGTTGAGGTGAAAGAAGTCATTGGAATGATTCGGATGCAATTTACAGAAAAAACATTATTCACAATAAATATATTTAATACAGAGAGAGCCCAGAATCAAATGTGCTCCATACCTGTAAGTTTTTGAAACTTTAAGAGGATTACAAGCGAATTATTCATGTAAGAAGATAATTTGATCCTAGATATTCATTGCATTTTCTAATGGAGATTCGTTATTTATCTTTCCTTTCAAGTTTCTTACCTTAAAAAAGTTCTGGATAAATAATGAGCAAAGAAATGACATCTTATTTCTTACAGTGAGAAGGTATTAAAAATAGAAAAAATGGTTGAGATAGATTACAGCAAGTGATTAAAAGCATTGGAAATTAAAGCTTAGTGAAATCTCACTAATGATTTAAAAGTATTGAAATTAGAATCTGTCAGGTGCCAGGTGCCTAAAGAACAGAACAAATCACATAATTAGGCAAAGTCTCAGGTAAAATTTTTTCCATTTTGGCTAATTCAGGCACATTAACTGTATCTGCTAGACTCAGAAATGGTTTTTGTCTCATGAGTGCCAACTTCAAACGTATTCAAGACATCCTGCTTTGCTTCAAGATGCAAGACAAGCCCTTGGCTGACTATTGTTGTTACTTTCACAAAGATTATATGCCAACATCATGATTCTTGCCAGTGTAAATACAAAATATGAGAATATTCTGTAGCCTCTATTATAGCACAGATTTATAGTGATGTAAAATATCATTGGTGTGTTTTTGCTTAGTATCAGTGTGCTGATTTATTCTAGGGCTGTCTAAAACTTTTTTCATAGGAATAAGAATTCAAGCTATCCAGTGAATAGAATATTCCTGGCTCTTAATCACACCAAGACACATAAGGAGAAAGAAATCATTGGTCTATGGCCATGTTCTAATATGTTAATTACAAGAATGAGAACGAAAAGCTCTAGCAGGGGTCTTCAAACTACGGCCCGCGGGCCACATACTGTATTTGTTTCGTTTTTGTTTTTTCACTTCAAAATAAGATATATGCAGTGTGCATAGGAATTCGTTCGTAGTTTTTGTTTTTACTATAGTCCGGCCTCCAACGATCTGATGGACAATGAATTGGCCCCTTGTTTAAAAAGTTTGAGGACCCCTAGAGTATGTTGTTGGACCAATTGCCTTATGTTCCTTCAACTGCCACTTTTTCTATGAAATCATGGATACTGTAAAGTCTCTGAAAGTTTCAAATTAAACAAGAAGTAAATCAAATAAATCAGTTGAGTTCAGTGTTCACTCAAGAGAAATGCTCTTCAATGGATTACCTGCTGTAGTGTTTCTTTCCCTCTTCACTTCTATTTTATGTTTTCACACATATAATACCACAAAAATACTTTTATGGGATGGTAGCCAGAATTTTATGGTGTGTCAAGAAAATAAAAAGAACTTCCGAAATATCTGTAGGTGGTCTTCATGTTGGCAGCTTTATGTATTGGATATGGGAACTAGAGAGTTAAGAAACAATTATTTTCAAATCAGAAGGCAACCAGACAGAAGGCTAAGAGTGAAAATGTTAAGTAATACCCAAAGGAGAGATGTTTGTGGTGCTGATTATGAAATGATTTGAGCATCAGGAAAATCTGGACCAAATAATATAATGAATTATCTGGACTTTTCAGGATAAAAAACTGGAAGTGGTAGAAATCAAGGGTCCGGGATCACCCATTTTTAACTTCATGACAAAATTTCTTGACCAAACAAAAAATTATTGGTTTTTGGTGACAGATGACATGGAATCACTTTTTATAGTACATGTTCTATCATGTGGCACAAGTTGTGAATTTTCTAAAAAAAAAAGTGACAGTCAATGGAGGACTGTATTTGTGGGTTTTATCTATAAAAATCAAAGAACTAGGGCCCGGGAAATAGCATGGAGGTAAGGCGTTTGTCTTTCATGCAAAAGGTCATCGGTTCGAATCCCGGTGACCCATATGGTCCCCGTGCCTGCCAGGAGCAATTTCTGAGCATGGAGCCAGGAGTAACCCCTGAGCACTGCCGGGTGTGATCCAAACCCCCCCCCCAAAAAAAAATCAAAGAGCTAGGTTCCATGACAAATAAAACACACAACTTATCAACATTCAAAATAGAAATAAGTTTTGCTGCTATTTTAGAGAAGATGCATGGTCTGGAGAATTGCTCAACATGAGTTTTCAAACTGGTGGGTCATAATTTAGAAAACAGAAAAGAAATTTGTTATATTTTAATTGCTGGGACTTGAAGAGAGTCATAAGAGACATTTTCAGGAAGATGTAAGGCAGCTCAGAGACTTTAACTGAGGCTGTGGAGATGACTCATTAGATGGGAGAAAGGTTTTGCATGTGATGATTCTGAGTTTGTTCCCTGTCATTGCGCAGCTTTGTTGGCATCTTTGGGTGTATCCTGACATAGATCAGTGAAGATGAGAAACACTGAGTCCCTGGACTAACTGTGTCACACCAGCCACATATCCCTAACTCTCCAAGAATTCAAGGACCCTTACTTCTTGCCAAAAAAAAAAATCATAGTAAAAGGTTACAGATTCAAGTCAACAAAGTGAGTAAATTTGGGAGGAAAACAAGGCACAAGCTTCTAGCTGTCCTCTTTGGGAGAGAGACATAAATGTGCTTAATTCTCCTAGAAATTCTGTGTGATAACAGTGATATGTAGCCAACAGAGAAGGCTCACATGTGCCCTGGTGTTGGGAATGTTTACTAGAATTCAGTCAAAAAGGCAGGATGAGCTCAACCACTTAGATTCTAGCAGCACAGAAAAGAAGTAGGTATATGCACTAAAACATATTGTTAGCATAAAATCTCTGATCAAGTTGATGCATGGTGGTTAGGTATACAAAAGTGCTCTTGTCAGGCAGAATATTACAGGCTCACTGCTCATTTCATACTAGAAAATAAGAGGCTAATCCTAAAGTTGATATTTCTTAGAAATGTATAGGTTTGAGTAGCCAAGGCTTATGAAATTAGATGTTTCCCACACTGTGTTTCTAATCTAAGCTTTTTGCAGAAATGATCATCTTTTTCCTGAGTTATTTAGAAGAATATGCATATTATTTATATAATAGACATAATAACAATTTAGTAAGGATATAGCTAATAGAAGGTCTTGTGTGGATTTCAGAAAAAAACTTGAAGATATAATCAGTCAAATCTATGAAAACACTACTTTCATTTTCAACATATTATCTCATATTTCTGCATTTTTCCATAAAATTAAGAAAAAAAGAAAACGAACAGATGGGGCGGACATCGGCAGCTGGAGGATAGATTTGTGGGTTACATTTGAGAAGCTTTCCCAGGTGATATGGGACAGAACACGTAAGGAGAAGGGATAAAGAAAGAAAAAAGAAAAGAAAGTGAAGCTGGTAAGTCTACTGTACAAGGTTTTTCTTCCCACCGCCACCACCCTTTAGACTGATCATGTTTGGTAAGGGTGAACTAGATTAAAGAAAGGCTTCATAGTTCAAGTTGTGTGTAAAGCTTTCTTAAGAACAATCATAGTTTTCAAGTCTAAAAAACCAAGTGACATGGTAATAAGCAGTGCATGTATATGTATAATATATATTATATACATATATAATATCAATGTCATGGTACAGTCACCCCATATATATACATATATACATATATATATATATTACAGACGAACATTAGACAGCCATTGGTATAGCAAACATATATGCTCATGTGATTGATCCATGGGTTACACAGTTGATTTTTTAAAAGATAAAGTTGTCCATAATTGAGTAACAGTCATGCAATGTACAACCTTGATCAGTCCCCAATTTCCCTTTAATCCTCCCCAATGCCTTTTCCCTGTCAGTGGCAAGGTTTCATGTAAAAGAATTCCAATCACCACCCCTTTCATTAAAATGCCCACTACTATCCAACATTATTCTGTGTTTCCTCTTTCTATCATTTCTCTTCAAATTCAAGCTTTCCAATAAACACCATTTCTAATTTTTTGTTGCACTTTGATATTCGTTATTCCTCTCCTATCTTTCCTGATTTTTAATATAGGAAAGAGACCACTCTGTGATGTGTGTGTGTGTGTGTGTGTTTCTCTCCTGACTAACTTCGTTTAACATAATACTCTCCAGGTTTATCCAGAAAATGGCAAAGTGGTTTCACCTTTTCTTTTAGTACAAAATATTGAAACATTACCAGAATTTCAGACTTTCATCAATAATTTGTCCCATTCATCCTTGTACTGTAAAACCAACATGTACCCACTCAGCTTTGCAGGCTGATAGTAAACCTGTTCAGATTTGCAGAGCAGGGGTGCACTGGGAAAACACTTTCTTCCCTCCATTCATGTATTTTTTATAATGTGCTAAGACAATATCATTCTTTTGCTCCAAACCTCTTGAGACACCAAAGCAATATTGAATTTTTCCGTTACATAACTCTGCGTATTCATTTCTTTATGTTCAGCTATAGGTTTTTCCTCTTTACATTTGTCATTGATGTCAACACAACTGCTTGTATTTTTGGAATTAATTTTATATTTAGTCACTAGCCCAGATACTTTTCAGAAATGCTAATCTAGCAAGCGCCTCCATCTTGGTTCATTCCCATTCATACAGAGAAGGCTTACATAGGAACAGAACTATGATACAGTTCTCCCACTAGGTAGCATAGCTCCCTTCAACCCTCAACTTTTCCAGATAGGTTAAACTACTGTATTCTTCACAGGGAGGCAGACTATCTCTTATGTAGTTTGGGCTCACTAGAAAGGGTCTCAATTAACTGATAGGTCTTTGTTTATGGATCAAACCCAAGGTTTTAAATAACTAAAGAGAAATGGACATTCACCTTCCAACCTATATCTGAGCTGTTCTACACTTTAATTCTAGATTATGCAAATTTCAAATTTCTTTTCTTCTATTCTGCAATAAAGATATTACTTTCCTATGATTTTAACTTTAAATTTTCAAAATAAAGTCCAAATAAAAAGTTGTTGGTCTCATGAAATTGAGATATAGTATTCCATTATATTTAATATTTTATTCCTCTTCATTCTTCTTGCCTTTAAGACCTATGGAAGTGTGGAAAATAAGAGAAACAAAAAGGCAAATATTTTTGAGGTAGTTCTACTTTATTCTGGGTGGGATGTATGCTTCATTTGTAGGCTGCCTTGTGCCTCAAAGGTAAAATAATTTGTGGGAAAACATAGAAGTAAGTCCTTATGAACACCATGGCATCACACACTTGCAAAATCCTTGCTTTATAGTCCCTGGTTGACTATTTACCATATGCTCTTGTTTTCCATGTTCTGCAATATGTTCTAACTAAACTGTTCTATTCAAGGGTATCTTCAATGAGGTATATTCAAATGATACTTCTAAATTCCATCACCCTCCAACTACTTAAATGCCTCAAGGGAATCCAGTTCCTTTCAGTCTCACTCCACAGTGGGAGTTCTCACCAATTCATTACTGTTCTCTCTCTTCCTATTCTGTTGTAATGGGTTGTTTTTGATCAAGGTGACCCAAGTGCCTATATCAGGGGTGGCAAACAAGTTCGACACAAAGAGCCAAAATTTTAAACTGTGAGAGTCGGGGAGCCACACCACACAGTGACCTGCTAAAACAGACAAATATTCACACAAAAGCATATAATTTTAACAATAATATATTAAACATATATTGCATTTTGCCATTTTGAGTGAGGGTAAAAATCCTGTTCACCACCCCTGGTCTATATGTTCAAACATGTCCCTAATATAGAGAACATAGTTTTCTCAAGGATCTCTTAACTTTATTCTGTCATGGTGATAATAGAGGTGGATAGTTAATCTGCTTTTGCAGTTCTCCAAGGGTCAGCTGGGAGAAAGAGGCCTGTCTTCTCACTTCATCTTCTTAAAGACTTCTTTTAAGTCTTCTTAAGTTTTTCTCTGGATAGTATTCTTAAATATGTTTTTATACCCCAAACTTTATTTTGGAAATGTAGGTATATTTTCCTATTTTTACTAAATCATCAGAGGAATTCTTGAGCTAACAAAAAACTGGCAGTATAGAACCATCGCATCCTTACTAGAGCTCCCCTACAGAATTCGTATCCATTGATAAGATAATTCTTTGATTTATTTTAGTATTTATTATGACAAAATTATCCTCATTTGCAGACAAGGAATTAAAGAACCAAATTTTGTGTTCCCTTTCACCTAATTCTCAGATGGTAGCATTTATAACTCATTTAGTTAATTTGGAAATTATTATATTTAAACATTTTGAAATATAATGTTGTATTTGAAAGATGTGGAAACTATCAAGATTTTTTATGAATTCTTTGGAAATTTCAGGGGATGGTCTATTTAATTCTACCTAATCATAACTTCAGTTGCTGCAGTGATATGATTTGCCTATTATGGACTCATTTGTAAACCAATCCCTGACAATAAGTGGATTGTAGCCATTTTCTGTTTTATAATTATAATTTTTTTATTTCAAGGAGAAAAGTGCTGGTGCTTAGAGGTTTCACTAATGTCATAATCTCAAACTTAACTTAGCATAACTGTGTTAATAAGAGGTCAATACCTGAAGCTTGGTATGTCCTCATTGGTACTGGTTGATGTGTAACTTAATAGTTTGTTTGAAAATACCTCTACCGTTTTTGAGTTGACATTACAATCATGTTTTGTATCTTACATGTTCAAGTCCAATGAGAGTTTGGAAACAGTGTAAAAATAATTAGCATTTGAAGCTTGGTTCCTACATATCACAGGAAATTGGAATTTTAAAAATTCTCCAGGCAACTCAAATAAAATACATTTTGTCCAAACTATAAAATTATGTGGCTCATTGATATCCCCAAATAATAGCTTTAGTTTTCACTGAAGATTTCATGTAAAAATATTTCAGCTTTTTAAAATTTATTTATTTTTGTTTTTTTGTTTGTTTGTTTGTTTTGTGGGGGGACCACACCTAGTGACTCTTAGGGGTTACTCCTGACTATGCACTCAGAAATTGCTCCTGGCTTGGGAGACCATACGGGATGCTAGGGAATTGATCGGAAATCTGTCTTTGGCTTGCACCAGCAAGGCAGACACCTTACCGCTCTATGGCATCACGTTGGTCCCTCAGCTTTTTTTTTAATGGTCAGAAAATGGCTTAGAATTTGAGCTGGCCTCCTACTTACTTGGAGCTGGCCCCATACTACAATCTGCTTAAATATCATTTTAATAAGAGAATGATTTCTTGTGGAGCTATTAGAATACCAGATTTTAGAGAACAGACACTGTGTCTTGTACATGCTTCTATTTTCTTTTCTAAACACAGTGCCTGTTCTGTAGTGCTCACTTCATAAATATTTGTTGAATAGACTTAGTACTCTATTTTCTAAATGCCAAGTTCTATTCGGAAAACTCTTTACTTTGAATTCATTTGTTAGTCACACAAATACTTATGTAGTTATTACTGTTATTTCCATTTCATGGCTAGGAAACAAAGGCTAAAAAAATGAACTAACTTCACCAAGATTAATTACATGGCTCAAAAACTGCAGAGCTTGTTAAGTTCTGTCAGTACCTTGTGTATCATCAATATTAACCCCTTATTTGATGGGTATTGGGTGAATAGTTTCTCCCATATTATGGGTGGCTTTTGTATCATAGTTACTATTTCTTTTGAAGTGCAGAAGCTTCTCAGTTTAATATAGTCACATCTGTTTATCTCCACTTCCACTTGTTTGAAGAGTTATGTTTCCTCCTTGAAGATACCTTTAGTCTCAATGCCATGGAGTGTTTTACCTATGCATTGTTCTATATACCTAATGATTTCAAGCTTTTATCAAAGTCTGTACTGGATTTGACCTTTTTGCATGGTGTTAGATGGAGGTCTGAATTCGCTTTTTTTTTTTTTTTTTTTTTGTATGTGGCTGACCAATTGTTTCAACACCACTTGTTGAAGAGGATTTCCTTGCTCCATTTTGGATTTCTTATCAAAGATTAATTGATTGTATGTCTGGGGAAAATTCTTGGAAGACTAAAGCTTATTCCACTGATTTGAGATTCTGTTATTTTTAAATACCATGCTGTTTTAATGACTATTGCTTTGTAATACAATTTAAAGTTGGGGAAAGAGATGCCTCCCATACTCTTTTTCCCAAGAGTTGCTCTTGCTACTTGTGAGTATTTTTTCCAAATGAATTTCAGGGGTGTTTGACTGACAGAACTTAACAAGAAAAAACAGCCACACATCAAAAAATGGGGAGAAGAAATGAATAGACACTCAAAGAAGAAATATTATGGACAGGCTCTCCATTTCCCTCACATATTCTCATTATTAGGACAGTTCAAAATGTAGTTATTTCTCTAACTAAACTCATCACTATTTGTGGTGAGCTTCATGAGGTGAGCTGGAACTTCCAGTTCTTTTCTCTTTTGTGTCTGAAAATTATTGTTATTTCAAGAATGTCTTTCATTTTTCTTAAAACCCATAGATGAGTGATACCATTCTGCGTTTTTCTCTCTCTTTCTGACTTATTTCAGTCAGCATGAGAAATTCCATGTGCATCCATGTGTAGGAAAATTTCATGACTTCATCTCTTCTGACAGCTGCATAGTATTCCATTGTGTATATGTACCACAGTTTCTTTAGCCATTCGTCTGTTGAAGGGCATCTAGATTGTTTCCAGAGTCTTGCTATGGTAAATAGTGCTGCAATGAATATAGGTGTAAGGAAGGGGTTTTTGTATTG
>PVKC010012294.1:0-23811 GCA_004027635.1 Crocidura indochinensis
TTTCTTGAAGGTGAAGGGGAACTGAGGACAGTACTCCTCCCTTGCTGGAAGAAGTGGTTAAGTGGTTCTTGGTTCAACAGTGTGTAGACAAGTGTTCTTAGCTTATTATTATTATGATTATTATTTTTCGGGGAGAACTGATTGCTGACTTACTTGACTCCAGTTGGATTCGTTTATTTTAGCTAAAAAGTACTGTAGGTCCTCCTTTGGTAGAGGAAGGGCTACATTTACATTAGTATTGCAATAGTATTTATTGAACACTTACTAAGTGCTTAACTGATGCCAGCATGGCACTAGATTTAAAATGCTGTAATTGTATGGGAGGAACTGGAGATCTATAAAGAATTAGGAAGAAAGATGACTGCAGCTTCCAAGGCATTCTTAGTTGTGTGTGTGTGTGTGTGTGTGTGTGTGTGCATGTGAGAGAGAGAGAGAGAGGGAGAGAGAGAGAAAGAGAGAGAGAGAAAGAGAGAGAGAGAATGCCATATTATCTCTGGACCTAAAATGCAACTTTGGGTCATGTTTAGGAAGCTGATATTCAAGAGAAATGTGAAACAGTCAGAGTTTCTCATTTTCTCATTTCGCAGGTGTTTATTTTGTGCCTCATGCACCCTAGTGTCTGCACAGATAGTCCTTCTCAACAAGATATTATTGTTCAGAAATACAGGAACAATTACAGCTCAAACACTGGAATTAGATGTGTGTGCAGGTGAGGGCACAGGGGTCCAAGTGAAAGAGACCAGGCATGTCATCTTGAAAGTCTGTTCACCCAAGAGAATCATGTTGGATAGGTTGAACATTCTAAAATCCATGGAGCAAGTGTAACAGTGTAGATTCTAAATTTCTGGCCAGTTATGGAAGGAGAAATAAGGCTCTAGAAGGGAAGGAGCAGGAAATGGTTATTTCTGGTGATGTTATATAGAAGTTAGGCAAGTGTAGTAAAGCAAAATCAAGAACTTCAGAGAACAGGATGAACCACTGTGACAGCTGTGTCAAAGTAGGCAAATGGCAAGATGAGGCATGGAACAGCATGGCTGGATCCTGTGACTGAGAGACTGAAGAGATCATCTCTCTGCCTAGATATTTTTCTTCCTATGACTCATGGTGCCCAGTGAGTACCAAACTTCTTTCAGGTCTGGTTCAAGGCTGATGTAACACATTTCATCAAAGCACTTTTCTGTTTTGCACTAAGATACAACTTCAGTTCTCCCCAGTACCCCAGAGCAACACCTTCTTCATTGCTGTGTATAATGAAGTCAGTTTGAGAGCCTGGGTTACATAATGTTAAAAAAAAGGGGGGGCTCTTTTATAACTGACATTATAGGGTTCTATAACTTTCTGTGGATCAAATACAACTCAACAGATACTTTGGAATGCCAACCCCCCAGTTCATCCTCCCCAAGATCAGAGAGACATCAGCCATCTCAATATAGCTCAAACCTAAAACTCAAGAGTCTTCTGAACCTTGAGGTCTTTTTATGAATTTATTTTAATGACCTGCATACAGATAGTCAATAAACATCTTCTTAGAAAGTCAGTAACTTTCCCCTAGCTGTTATATTAATTATTAATTATAAAGTCCTAGTGGTGCAGATGGTGGTAAGGTCTTTCTCGGCTCTGCCCAGTGCCTGCAGCCTCTTCAGCCAGTAGGTCTGTAGGTGCAGGATGAAGGCAAAGAAATGATCTACAGGAAGTCAGTTGAAGTTTCAGGAGAAATTCAGCTTTATTACAAGGCCTTAACCGCCATGCGCATATCTCACATGACTTCTAAGCTAAACAGCTTCTTTTCTGCTCTTCTGCATCCATCCTGGCTGCTTATCCTCTTTCTTTCTTCCCCCAGGCAACCCCTTAATTACCAGTCATAGACCCCTCCCAGCTGTGGGTGTGTCTCATCATTTAGGTGAGAGGAGGAAGGTAACACCTAGCCATATACAGATTCAATTAAGGTATAATATTATCTAAGTTTAAGATGACAATCCATTTACTTGATGTATTTAGATAATGTGAAATGATTAGTATGGGAGGTAGTTAACACTTCATGTAAGTACCTTTATTTCTATGTGAGAACATTTAGGACCTCCTCTCTGGGCAGCTGTCAAAAATACAGTAATGTACTGTTAACTATTTGGTTCCAGACTTATATATGATTTTAATTTCTTTCTTTGATTTTGCTGCTTACTTTTATTTTTGTCTGTCTTTAGCTTTTGTCATTCTGATTCTAAAATGTGCCTTGTAATATTTTTTTATTTGGGTCTCTTTTGACCAGAATTCCTTAGGCCTCTTCGGTGCAGGTATTCCTTAGCTCTAGAAAATTCTCTGTTATGATTTATTTGACTGGTGGTTCTTCATTGTTGTCACTTTCTTGTTCTTTGGTGACTCTTATATTGATCCACTTGAACTTGTCCCAGAGTTCTCTAGTGTGCTGTTCATTTATTTTTAGACTTTCCAATTTTCTTTTGCTTTCTAGAAGATTTTTGCATGTCCTCTTGGAGTTCATGGATTTTTTTCTCCTGCTGCTGTTGCTCTGTTGTATAGGCCTTCCTTTGAGTTTCTTATTACCATTGATCTAACTCTTCAGTTCTGTTTTTTATCATGGTAGTTATCTCATTTTGTCTCTCATTTTGTCTTTTTTGTTTTGTTCCATTATTTATTTGAGCTTATATGTTTATTCTCATTATGATATCTGAGAGAATACAGAGCTTGTTTTTTTTCCTGTCTTGTTTTGTTTTGTTTTTGGGCCACACCCACTGATACTCTGGTTACTCCTGGCAATATGCTCAGAAATCTTTCTTGGTTTGGGGGGACCATATGGGATGCTGGGGGATGAACCATTGTTCATTCTAGGTTGCAAGGCAAATACCCCACTGCTTATGCCACTACTTCAGCTATGGAGCTTATTAATACTGAACTTATTAGGTTTGGTGGGTTCTGTACTACTCCCCCAATGAGGCTCTTAGAGTTTGGGAATAAATATTTGTAGTTTACAGCCTCACTCTCCTAGAGAATTCTGAGGGATTTAGATGTGTTCTGTTCTTTCCTCCCCCACTAGATATATCTCTCTGGCTGTAATTTTTGGTTCTGTGGTTTCTTACTACCACCATCATCTTGTGAGGGATTTTTCTGTAGGATAAGTGGAATGGGCTAGGAGTGAGTTCCTGTTAGTGTGATATGCCTGGGAATATTCAGGGCCACTCCAGACTCTGAGAGTTACTACTGGAGACATACTGTGTATTTTGTGTGGTGTCAGGAAGTGGGCATAACACAAATGCTAATGTAGCTATGCTACTCTGGGTGGGGATGGGGCAGCAAGGCACCAAACAAGAGCTAGCTACCAGAGTATTATATATCTCTTAGGTATTGTACTAAATGCAGCAATAGTGTACTTATTCTGTTTAATGCTTTTTTGTTTGTTTGTTTGTTTTTGGGTCACACCTGGCAGTGCTCAGGGGTTACTCCTGGCTCTTCGCTCAGAAATCGCTCCTGGCAGGAGGGGATTTGAATCTCCGTCCTTCTGCATCTAAGACAAATGCCTTACCTCCATGCTATCTCTCCAGTCTCTGTTTAATGAATGTTTTAAGTCCTGGGGTAGATACTTAAAAGTAAAATTGCTGGTTCTCATGGCAGCTCAATTCTTTTTATTTTTTATTTTTGGTTTTTTTTTTTTTGGGTCACACCCGGCAGTGCTCAGGGGTTACTCCTGGCTCCATGCTCAGAAATTGCTCCTGGCAGGCACAGGGGACCATATGGGGCACCGGGATTCAAACTGATGACCTTTTGCATGAAAGGCAAACACCTCACCTCCATGCTATCTCCCGGGCCCCGGCAGCTCAATTCTAAATTTACTGAAAATTCTTTATATCATTCTTCTACTGAGGTTAAAAAGAAAACATTCCCACCAACAGTGGACAAGAGCTCCTTTTTCACCACACTTCCACCAATGCAGATTGTTCCTGAAATTTTTGACAACACATCATATCCTTATCCATCCATCTGAGATGAGCACTTAGGGTCTTTCCATATTTTTACTATTAAAAAAACACTATTTAGGATTGTTGAAACCTTTTATGATTTTCTTCTTTATAAATACCAAGAAGAGGGACTGCTGGATTGACATTTCTATCTATTTTGTCAGTTCTTGATGTCCAGGAGTTTCAGATACTAAATCCAGAAGTGTGGATTCAGTGCTTGGATTCAGTGATACAGTGTTGCTTGGATCCAGCAGTGCTGAAGGTCAGGTCACCAGAACCATATCTCATATCTGATGATGCTCTGGGGCCACACAGTTCTTATGAAAGAACCTGGAGCTTCCACATGTAAGGCATGTCCTCTTGAAGTTTATGGATTTTATCTTTTGCTGCTGTTATTCTGTTGCTTAGTCTGTCCTTTGAATGTCTTATTTCCATCTACCCAAATCTTCAGTTCTGTCTTTTCTCATGGTAGTTATGTCATGTCGTCTCTCATATTTTCTTGCACTATTGTTTATTTAAGCTTATATGCTTATTCTCATTATGTTCATTGAGCTATTGTCTCTAACCCTGATATTCCTATTGTAAATGCTTTAAAAGAAGCATTTAAAAAGAATTTAAATCTTTAAAAAGATTTTGAATTCTAAAAAAAAAGATTTTGGATTCTGATAACACCCGACAGTGTTTAAGTCTCTTTCAGTAGTGCTGGGAGGACCCTGTGGTGATGGAGCTCAAACCTAGTTTTATGTTATGCACAGTAGTGTTCCCAGTCTTTTGAATTATTGCCCTGACCACAATGTTTAAGTTTTTGAGAAACTTGCTATTGTTTTCTGTTGACATAGTACAAGTTTACATTACCACTAAGAGTGTACAGGAGTTTCCTTTTTCTCTACTACCTCCCCAACATACAACTCTTATCTTTCTGTTAGAAGTCACTCAGTGGTTCCTATTTTCATTTTCTGGTGATAAGTAATATGTAATTTTTTTTCATGAATGCTTTCAACTAGTTGAATGTTTTCTTTGGCAAATTTTCTGTATGGTCTCTCTTATTCTACAAAGTTTATTTATTTTACTTTTATTTTTTTAATCAATTGTGGTTTATAATATTATTTTTCTTTGGTTTATAATATTGTTAATAATGATTTCTCATGCACATAATTTCAATACTGCTCCCATCACCAGCTTCCTTTCTCCTTCCTTCAAAGCCCATTTTTTTGGGGGGTTGGGGGGATCACACCTGGCAGCACTCAGGGTTTACTCCTGACTCTATGCTCAGAAATCACTCCTGGCAGGCTCGGGGGACCATATGGGATGCCGGGATTTGAACCAACGTCCTTCGCATGCAAGGCAAATGCCTCACCTCCATTCTATCTCTCCAGCCCCTAAAGCCCATTTCTTTACCCTCTTCTCCCACTCAATTGTGTGACTCATTCCCTCTATTATGTTGCCTTTGGATTTTTGTTGCTACCTTTCTGTGTATCTTTAAGTCCCACATATAAAAGAGAGCACCTGATAGTACTGTATCTATCCCTTTCCTTCTGAATGACTTCACTCAGCATGATATCATCTAGCTTCTTCCATGTTGCTTCAAATTGCATGTTTTTTGTTCCTTCTTAGAGTTGCATAGTACTGCATTGTGTATATATCATAGTATTCCATTGTGTGTGTATACTACAACGTCTTAATCCATTCATTAATAATTGGGTACAGTATTGGGATTGTTTCTATATCTTGGCTCTTGTACTAAGTGCAGCAATGAACATAGGACTTTTAAATTTATTTTTGCAAATTCCCAACAGTTCAACAGTAGTGGTTGAGGGTTTTTTCTTTTTACCGTAACCTCATCAACATGGCTGTCTCTAGATTTTGACTATGTGGAGTTCTCACAGGTGTGAGAAGACATTGTTGTTTTGATTTGTTTTTCCCTAATTATAAGTGATGAGTGTTTTTTTGTTTGCCTATAGGTTATCCGTATGTCTTCTTTGGGAAAGTGTCTGTTCATCTCCTCATTTCATTTATGAATAAGGTTATTGTATTTTTTCGAGTTTTGTGAATGTTTTGTAGGTCTTGCATATCAACTTTTATTTCCCCTGGTGCTTGCTTTTGGGCCACACCTGGTGGCATTCAGGGGTTACTCCTGGATATAAACTCAGGAATTACTTCTGTTGGTGATCAGAGAATCATATGGGATATGGAGATTGAATATGTGCTGGCTGTGTACTATTTCACTAGCCCCTGAAATGAATACTTTATTTGATGTATCTGTGTGCAAATATTTTCTACCATTAATTCAGTAGAGTGCTTTTTATGTTATTATTAGAGCTTGAATTTCTTTTACTGCACACCTCTTTTAATTTTTAATCATTTTTGCTATTGACTGAATTTCTTACATATTTTGAATGAATTTTAAATACATAATTTCCAAGTATTCATTCTGTAGGTTGCTTTTTAAATTTTGTTACTTGTTTCTTTTGCTTTGAAGAAGCCTTTTACTTTGTCATGGTCCCGTTTACATACTTCTACTTTATTGCTTATATTTTGGTGTCATATTCAAAATTATTGCCAAGATTAGTATTAAGGATATTTTCCCCATGTTTCTATTAAACATCATGTGGTTTCGGGCTTTGTGTTTGAAGCTTTAATCTACTTAGTTAATTTTTTGAGTGCTGTGAGATTGGGTTCCAATTTAATTCTCCCAGTTGTGATTATGCAATTTCCCTTGAACTGTTAATTGAAGAGGATATTCCTTCATGTACTTTTGATTTCCTTGCCAAGTGTGAGTTGTTATATATCAAGAGTTAATTTCTGGACTTTCATCTATGCTATATTGATATATGTCTATTTTTACCCTAGTTCTACACTGTTTTGATGATTATTGCTTTTAATATCATTTAAAATGGAGAAGCAGTTTAGATCGAACAGGTGCCCAATCAATTCCACACTACAAAGGTCTACAATAATATTCTAATATCTTTTTTTTATGTTCTAATATCTTTATCCACAGAATTAAGGTGCAGAACATGATTGGAAGCCAGTGACTGCCGCTGCAGTGGAGTTTTATGTTTTAAAGCCTTAATTTTACTATATAAAATAACTTCAACTATCTTGTCCACAGAGGTTCTTGGAGTTATAGAGTGGACACCTTAATTCTGCAATTTGGTGCTCTATCATATTAGACTCCATATACAGTGCTCATTATCACAATGTCTTGATAAAATACCCATTTTCACATAATTATGTTTCTGCTAGGATCTAAAGTTTATGGCAGTTGAGACCACTGAAATAGACAACTGCATACCACAGATGTGTTTTATAGAACCCACTCACTGAGTATGCATTTCTAAATTACTATTATCCCTTTCTTTTTTATCTTTTTTCTCTTTTTCTTCTTTCCTTTCTTCTGTCTCAACCCAATCTATGGTAGTATTATATCATAATGCCTACACTATCAGCTTTTTTCCAGGAAAAGGAAAAAATGCACAAGATATGGTGGATGATATTACATAAGGTAGACTCTTCTTATAGTGCCCACTACCATATTTCTTAATACTATAGTCATAAAAATTATGTTTGGTCTAAAATGCTCCAAGCACAATCTAACCCTTCAACTATAATCTATGAATAGGTCTCTAAAGTTTGTCTATAAGCGTGTATTTTCTTTAGAATTTTATTTATGAAATAATATAATCTACAAAGAAAATTATAATTTTTCATTTTCTTTATGAATTTATTTATTTTTTTCTGCCTGATTGCATTAACTATGTGGGAGGAAAAAGGTGAGAATGACCACTATTTTCTTGTTCTTGACCTTAGAAGAATGTCTTTGAATCTTTCTCTGTTGATTATGTTAGCTGTGGGTTTATTTTATATGTTCTTTACTACATAGAAGTATGTTCTTTGTACTAAATTTGTTGTGGATTTTGAAATTTTTATTTTTGGACTATGTCTATGGTCAGGGCTTACTTTTAACTCTGTGCTCAGGTATCACTAAGGGGGCTAGAGATAGAATCTGGGTTGGCTGTGTATAAGACAAGTGCTTTGACTCCTATACTTTAGCTTTGGCCCCTATGTAAAAATTTCTTTGTTTTTATGCCACACCCAGTGCTGCTCAGGGGTTACTTTTGGCTCTGCACTAAGAAATAACTCCTGGCAGGCTGGGGGACCATATGGGATGCTGGGGATTGAACCCGGGTCCATCCAGGTTGCCACGTGCAAGGCAAATGGCCTACCACTATGCTATCGCTTTGGCACCAGTCTTATGTGAAATTTTAATTGTGAAATGCTCTTTATGTGAAATGCTCTTTATGGATTTATTGTAAGGGCCAGGTTTAAATATTTCTCATTATATTGTGGTATTTTGTGGTATTTACTATATATATTATATATATGTTGAACCATTCTTGCATCAGAGATTTATACCATTTGGTGATGGTGCATTATTAATGAACATATATACCACATTAATGTACTTTTAGCATGCCACTTGATCATAATGTATTTTTAAGTTACTTTTTAATGGCTTGTTAATATTTTGTCGATTTTTTCCTTTTTTATCTACATTCACCAAGGATATAGACTGAAGTTTTCTTTTCTTGCAGTATTTTGTTTGATTTTGGTATCAGTGTAATACTGGCTTCACAAAAGGAGTTTGAATGTATTCTCTCTTTGGAAGTATTTGACAAGGATTGGTAGTAATTCTTCTTTAAATGTTTGATAGAATTCACCAAGAAAACTGTCTGGTATTGGCTTTCCTTTGATGAGGATGCTTTTTATTATTGATTAAACCTATTTACTTTCCATTGGACTGTTCATATTAAAATTTATTTTCCATGAATCAGTATTAGGGTGTATGGTTCTACAAATTTAAGTATTGCTTTCTAGGTTAACTGACATAGTGGTATAGAATTTTTTATATTAGTTCTTATGATTTGTTGTATTCATTTGGTATCAGTTGTAATGCTGTGTTTTTATTTTCTTATTTTATTTATTTGCGTCTTCTTTTTTTCCCTCATACTAGTTAATGGTCTCTCAATTTTGTTTATTTTTTTAATAAACAAAGACTGACTTCCTAAGAAATCATTTCTTCCCACCTGGTCTAGTCTAGCAGTTCATGGTGCAGTGAACAAAGTTGTTGTTAATTTAGTGTGTTCACGAAGCTGTCAGTACTCAGTTTAGATGATGTCCTTTTTTCTCAGAATTAGTTCTTTCTCAATAGAGGGGTTTTAGATAGCTATTGTTACTATATGTTCTGAGAGATTGTACTAATATAGTATTCTTGCTTTGGCAAAGGAAAAAGTCAAAAATTCTATTTTGGTCACCAAATTTTGGAGCAGAAATCATTTTGGAAGCATAAGATCCAAATTCCTGGGAGTCACAGATTGGACTCTAACTATTAAAATTTCAGTGGAAATCAGTCCCCAGGATTCTGGAGATGGTCCCAACCTCTCCACTTCCTTTCATCTTCAACTCTATTATTCTTCCTTACTTCATGTATCTATTGTGGATTTGTCTGCTTCATCTTGCCCTATGAGCTTACTTGATCTTTGCACCACCCACTTGGTTCTGAATTCTGGTGTCATCCCTGTGTGCCAACCTTTAAAGTTCAGCCAGCCTTGCCAGCCAGATACAGATCCTGGAACCTCAGTCCAGGGCCCAGGGCCAGACTCTTCATGAAGCCTCAGAAAACAGTCTGCCTAGGTATTTCCTGATTGGATACTTTCATACCTTATGGACTCAATGTCCTTCAGTTAGTATCTTGTGTGCAGGCAACCTTATCTAGATAACAGGCCCTGCAGTGGTACAGGAGACGGAAAGATTAGGAACATTCACAATTTGTGTGCTGAGGGTTTGAGGAGATGGAGGGATACTCATTTACAAGTGTAAAAACTGTGGGCACCAAGTGTATGCAGCTGGGTGGAGAGAGAGAATCAGAACTTCTACCCTCTGGAAAGCCACAGTGAAGTTGGTATCAGTGGCTGCCCTGATAAATAAAGGATAAATAAAGGAGGTTGGGGCTGACCTTTCTCAATCACACCTTTACTCAAGTCACCTGTCACCTGTGAGACTATATCAGAGAATCTTTAACCATGGAAAGTGACACCAGCTTACAGATAATGTACAATTGCTTAGCAAGTAGCCACACAGAACAGAGGAATACCCAGAAAGTTGACCTCTTATTCCGGATGTGTGTGCTGCAGTGCGCCCCAGATTCCCAGTGGACTTGCACTTGTAACATTTCAGACATATTTGTTTATCCTCCAGCAGCCGTCATGGCTGCCATGGAGGGCTGACTGGGTCTTTTTCAATGCTGTGTGCAAATGTTTAACAAATGGCCTCCAAAAAAAGAGGAGTCTGATTATATCAGTGGCAGATTTCTGAGGTGCAAAATCTCTCTCCATAGCCACTTTCAGCTATTATGGGGATATCCCCAAAGCCAAGCAAGAGGGGCATAATCAGGGCTGGTGAGATGCCATGCACTCATTTGAGCAGGCATCAGCTGGTGTGAGCGACTTTCAGCAGGTTGTGGCTTTGAGAGCAGCCATGTGAGCTGGACACACAGTACATTCTCAGGTCTTGCTTGTTTGGTGGCACCCTCACTGTGCAC
Organism: Crocidura indochinensis; assembly: GCA_004027635.1. Lineage (NCBI taxonomy): Eukaryota > Metazoa > Chordata > Mammalia > Eulipotyphla > Soricidae > Crocidura > Crocidura indochinensis. Next base: position 10,570 of record PVKC010012294.1, read on the forward strand.
TGGAGCAGGGACAAGAACCTTCTACGCTGACCACTAAGGTCAGCACCTTGAAAAGTGCTTCCTTTTCCAGGTGCTTTCTGCATAGTCCCCCCATAAACTTTCTCAAACACCTTTCCTCATTGCCATCTGTGTGGCGTCCCTACTACCTAGAAGATGGATTATTGAACTTTACCCTTCTGGTCAGCAGCCAGTCTTCTGGGTTCCATGCCCACACTTTCACCTCCTGTATTCCTGGGTTCTGTGTTCCATGACTTATTTACATTCCCAACTACTCAGAGGAGCTAACACTGGCCTGTATACAACTGTCTTATTCATCTCCACTCCACTTTCCAGTAGAATTCTTCCTCTGAAAGGCTCACTCAGAAAGCATGGCCTCCTCCATGGGAACCAACGTTGCGATTACTTGGGATATCAGAGTGCCCTATTGTACTCCTTGCAATTTCCCCATTATCTTATTAGGCAGAAGTTCTCAAACTTATTTGGCCCTGATCTCCTTTTCATAAACAATATCACTCAGCACCCTTCTAGCTTCTTTAAGTGAAAAAGCACAGAGTCATAGCCTGGTTGCAACTGAAACTTACTGCTGCTCTCAGTGCTTCCAGTAGCATCTCCTGCTTGAGAAGCATAAATAACACCATATAATAATGTTCTGGAGGGAGACAAATGCATGCAGAAGGTCCTAATATCCATTCTCTATACTAGATTTGGGCCTGGTGGCTCTTGGCACTGTTGGCCTCTGCAGCGCTTTATTACAGTATTGTGTCTGAGCATTAAACAGCCCTGCACTGCTAGGTCCAGTGCAGACCCATTTATCAGCTTTCTGCTCCATGAGGGCAGTGGGTGCTTATTTGTTGTACCCCTAACACCCAGATCCATGCCTGGTACAGTAGAACCTAAAAACCTTGCATCAAAGGACTGAGCAGGGAAACTATGTATGTGGCCTTTTCTGCCGCTCACTGTTGCTGATTCAACTGCATAATTAGGAATTGGCAGCATTTTCAATTCTTCCATCCATCCCCACCTGGGCTTAAACCAATACTCACAAGTCTTCTTTGGTTGACCGTTGTCGTTTCCGGACAGATGAAAGTAGTGATTCAACTCTCTCTCTTATCACTGACTGCATGTGTTAGAGCATTGGAAGATGGTGTGTATGTGGGAACACTGACTCACTGGTGACTTCTTTCAATTTAATTAGTCTGACCTTCTGTGATAATCCCCTTTGGGTGTCCCTGCCTCCCCCTCCACTTCTGTATCATATTCAGGCTTCTGCCTTCATCAGCAAAAGACCAACTGCTCAGCTCAGCCTGTAGCATAATTCACAGCTTGGCTTTCAGAAATGAACTTTTACTCCAATGGTGCTGCTCTTAGCATTAAAATTGGCCAGAGAGAGCTAGGAAAGTTTATTTTGGAGCCAGTATGGGGTCTGTCCCTCCAAGTCAAATATTTCTCTTTAAGCTAGAATGAGCTTTAGTGTGGCACTACCAATGGCTTCTTGAAATATTGGGATATCTTTAAACATTAACATTTAGTTACAGTGCTGAAGGCTTTCTGGAGATTTTTTATGTCTCTCCTTTCCTCCTCCAAATAACCAGAGCTTTCATACATGCCAGCTTTTCCTCTCAGGACATGCAATCTTACTGTTGAGGAGGTGGAATGCATTGAAATAGTTCAACACTGAACTAATCAAATACCTATTTATTTTTAGTCCATCTTCATAGAATTTTCTGAATGAGCTAGAAAGGGTCACTATAGAATGATCCAGAAAGTCAAAGTGGTACCCCTGGAGGGCCTGGTCTCCAGAATACTGGGAAAATATTTGGGTGTTTAATGCTACCTTTAAAAATTCCCCCAAATAGGCTGTAAGCTGCATTGTTGTTTTCTCATTGTTTCGGGATAAAAACAGCGTATGAAAGAATAGTAACTTTGCCAGTAGTATAATAAAGGATAGGGCCATTTCTAGCAGGAGTTTCTCATTTATTGACTGATAGTCTGAGTGAAGAATTATTTTATCCCCTGGAGATATAGAGGTGACTAAAGCATGATCACTGCCATGGAGAAATTCACCACATGGAAGAGAAACACACCAACAAAAATGAACACACTAAGAGAGTATATGAAACTAAGAACAGAGACCAGCTAATTCTGCTTTGATAATTGGCATTGTTATGGAGGCTAGACACTTGAGCTGGGTATGGTAGGGTCAACAGTTTCTATGGCTGCTGTTAATAGAAGAATAGGAAGTTCCAGTTCAAAGAGAGACATGTGTTTGAGTGAATCAAACACAAGAACTGAGAGAAGTGAAAAATGTGGTTTATTCTATTGGTACTATAGCTATGGCAGGATTTAAGGCAGATTAAATGTTTCTCAGAATAGAATTTCTCTAGAGAGTGGACAGTGACATGGCAGAGAAACAAGTAGAAATGAGTTCAGAATATGATGTTTTCTGGGCAGAGAGAGCTCAGTGGAATGATACTTGCTTTGTATGTAGAAGACCTAGGTTTAGTCCTCTATATCACATATGTTCTCCCGAACACCAACAGGAATAATTCCCCAGCATGGAACAGAGAGTAGTCCCTGAGCATCTCTGCATGTAGTTCTGAGAAAGATGTGAGAGTGTTCTGTGCAAATGTTAATTAAACTTAAGTGAAGGGGCTCAGAGGGAAAAATCATTGACATCACATATAGAGGTGCTGAGAAACCCAGGAATCATACCAAGCTGAGTGGGGGGGTTGGTCTCACAGTGATTTTCTGAGATATGTGGTAGTGAGATGGGACCACATAATCTGTTCTGGTCAAGGCCTATTAGCATTAATGATCTCTGTGCTTTAAAACATAATTGAAACTTTAAAAGCTGGTACTTCCTTTGCCATAGCACTGGATTTTTGTTGCTAAATTATAGAGATTTAAGGCTCTTGATTTTATTTGGGGGATACATCCTATGGTGCTCATGGTTACTCCTGTCTTTGTGCTCAGGAATTACTCCTGCCAGTGCTAGGGACCCATATGCATTGCTGGAGATTCCAACTGATGTCACCCACTTGCAAAACAAGTGTCTTAACCCTGTACTATCTCTCTGGCCCAGGAGCTCTTTGTTACCACAGCATGGACAAGCCTATCCTAAAAAAGTACTCTCATTCTCTTATCAGGCTAGTGAGGCTGGTAGGGCTGGACCATGGCCAGTATCTATGCCTACAGGTTGCTTTAGCTCTTTCATCACAGATGGAAGCAGCAGAAGGGTTTGGAAAGTGCCACACAGCAAAGGGATGTTTCCCTGTCTCAGAACACAGTAGCCCCCCTGGCTGGAGTGTGTGACAGTCTCCTCAAGCATGCAGCCCTTTGGGAGAAAAGAAAAACCAATTCTATGGTGAAATGCCAGAGTCCTTCATGAGGCCAGAGAGATTGACAGCAATTCTTAGGAATCTAGGAGTATGTGTCATTCTGAGAAAGCATAAATGTATTACAAGCCTCCAGGGGCAGGATGAAAGCTTCCCGGCCATCAGTAGACCGAGCCTCTTGTCAGGACGGAGGCGGAGAGGGGGGCCTCAGTGGGAGTCAGAAGCTGGAGGATCTATGGTGAAGGAGGTGGGGAGGGTTCTGAGGGAACAAGAACTTGATGAGGGTTATGATGAGGTCTTTAAAAATTCAAGGGCTGTAATGTGAAGGAGCAGATTTGTTCCCTGTGGCCTCCGGAGCAGAGTCAGGCCAATGAACGGACACAACTCAGGGACAGATTGCAGCTCTGTGGGACAAACATGCCAGATCTGCAGCTGAGGGAACTGCAGGGTTGTCGCCAGGAAGTGAGTATTGGTCACAGAAGGTGTTGGAAAGCTACTCCATGGAGAGCTTGCTGGGCAGAAGGCAGAAGTATAATGACCTGTTCTCCCACTTTCCCTCTGTCATCCTCATGCTGGGTGATCATGGCCAAGTCAAGTGACCTTTCTAAACTGGTTTTCTTGCTTGTTAATCATACTAAGTACTTCCTCACAGGATGATGTGAAGTCTAGCTCCAAGGTGATTCTCTGAAACTTTTGGAACTCACACTGCCGCACACTGCACACAAAGTCACTCGTTTTTCAGACAGTTGGCAGGTGTCAGTCATCTGATTTGGCAAACATTAACTCCTGTGACATTCATAGCTACCTCAGGAGACAGAGACTGCCCAAATACACGTGAGAAGGCAGAGACTTGGAATGACTTGCCCAAATCACACAGCTAGAGAGTGAGAGTTGGGGCTTCAATTCACACGTGTCTTGCCTAGATCTGGAGTCCAGACTCTTAATTATGAAGCTTGTCTTAGTTCTTCAAGATCAAATGAGAAGATGCCCATGTGGATTCTTTGAGTACTGCCCAAGGCAGAGGTTTTATTTGAGGAGGCTCATGGCTGGTTGGATACGGAGCCTTGAGGGAAGTAAATCATGCTGTGTGTTACATAGACTTTTTTTTTTAAACCACAGATGGCTCCCAATGATCTATTGCTAACTCACAAATGACTCAAAACTCTAACTCCAAGTCAGAATTGACTAATAAATTCATAGCTTCTCCCAAGTAGTACTCAAAAACCTTGGCCTGCTGGTGATGAATCAAAGAATTGCTGTTACTCAAAGGTCAGGGATGTACTGGGTGGTATTGGGGTTTTTGGGATAATATCTGTGCTCAGGGGACCTTGTAGTGCAGGGTATTGACTGCAGTTAATGACATGTTCCTTATGGTATGGTATGGTATGGTATGGTATAGTATGGTATGGTATGGTATGGTATAGTAAGTATCTTATCCCCACACTATCTCTCTGTCCCACAATGTCAGTGATTTAATTATCTCTCCTGGGTTGGGAGATTGATGGTATAGAAGAGGGTCTCTCCGAAGGTTGTGTTTAGACTGGACTGGCTATATGTCCAGGGATTCTTCCCACATGTCTGTGTATATTGTTGTTGGGCTTGGGTACATACTCACAACACCCTTTCCTCGTGGTTCCTATAGCATGGAGACTCAATTTCTCAGATCAAGAGGTCTCAGTAGTTTTGACCTAAACTTGGAGTCAAAAAGCATCACTCTATTATCCTCCCATGAAAGAACAATTCAAGACGATTCTCTATATTCCCTGAGAGGAAAGTTGAAATTATACTGCATGAAGTTCATTTTCGAGAGCCAGGATTGTTGGGGCAAGTTTTAGAGAAAATAATCTGGGTCCTGGAGAGATAGTATAGCAAACAGGGTACTCACCTTGCATGCATACAGCCAGGTTCAATCCCAGGAACCACATATGGTCCCTTGAGCACCACTGGAAGTGACCCCTGAGTGCAGAGTCAGGAGTAAATTCTAAACATCAGCAGGTATTACCCAAAAACAAAACAATAAAACAAACAAGCAAAAACAGAAAAAAAGAAAAGAAATACAACTCACCACAGATTAATGGAATATGTTGGTTTATGTATCAACTTGAGAGAAGGATAAATAAAGGACTCAGGGGGGGAAAAGGCTCAACCATTTCTACACCATTTCTAATTGGTGATCATTTTATTTGGAAGAAATTAATCTCAATTGTATTTTTATGATTTTGACTAACATATGTTAGTCATAACCCCTAATATCATTTTTGTTAAACATTGGTTTTCAATCAAGTCAGCGTCTGTATCTACCCTTCATTAAGTATGTTCAGTTACATATTTTTATACAAAAGTGACCATCCAAATTTCCAATGTTAGCAATTATAGTTCTGCCTTTTTTTTACCAAAGATTTTGCTAGAAATAATTCTATAGACATTTGTTGACTGATTTAAAGCATTTTCTTATCTTAGTTCTTGAAAGTGGGTGGGAGGTGTTGAGACTATTTATGTTCTGATAGAAAGGAGGAATTTGAAAAGGACTAGGGGAGTGTGACAGACTCAAATGCTCCTTTTCTGGAAATTGTCCTTATGAGTGTCTTTTTCAAATTGTCCTATAAAAAGCTGATGATGCTTGGATTCTCTTCGACTAAATTGTATTCTGAGGAAATATAGTTATAAACCAAGGATTAGTATTACCTTTGGGTCTCAGATTCTAAATTACTGGCTCCTTTAAAAAATGCTCATTGCTGGCAGTTGATACAGAGGGTTAGATCCACTTCTGGCAATGATTGATTCAGGTACTGGCAGGGAAATCGTGTGATGGGAGGGATCAAAATCAGAGCTCCACATATGCTATAGGTGTGCTGTAATATAGAGAGCACATTTCTGACTGCATGTTTGTTTAAAATTTTTCTTTAATTTTTTCCACTTAGTTTTTTAAAAATTAATTTCATTTTAAACACCATGGCTTACAAAATTGTTCATATACAGTTATTTCTGACATTCAATGTTCTAATATCAATCCCATCACCAGTGTAATATTCCCTCTACCATTGACCTCAGTTTCTCCCCCCCCCTTAAGTCTTCCTCTTGGCAGGTATGAATTATCTACTTAATATTGTGTGTTACAACTAAATGGTAATGGAATTGTCTAAAACTCCATTAAAATTTTGTGAAAATTGTCATATCTCACCATAGGGTCTTTATTATCTAAGCTGTTTATCGCTACTTGATTAGTTTGTTGTTGGTTTTGTTTGCTGAACTCAGATAGCTTCTATGGTGATTTTACATTTAATTTTGTATACTCAAACTGGGATGTTAGTATTAAAACTATGGAGGTGTTATGTGGCTGTAAATATACATGGCTCAGTGCTTTGAGGATCTACGGAGCTGGGCTGATGATCATATGGCTGCAGATGGGGGTTGTAGGTATGGGTACTGGGACTTCTGGAAACACAGAAACTCAAAGGATGGGAGTATGGAAGGTGACCTGCTCAGCTCTAAAAGAGTCCCTGGAGATTTCAGCTACAAACCGGCAGACCTGGAGTTTTTGGTCATTAGGTGTCTTTGCAAAGATCAGTTGAAAAGTGATGAAACTGGGCCATTGACATGGCAGCAGTTGTGGGGTGTGTGTGTAGCTGCTAGGGATTCAGCACGGCAGGTGTCTTGCCCCAATCCCCTCCTGAGAAGCTCCAATGAGAGACTAGTATTTCCACAAGCTTTTCCAGTTTGGTTAGCCTCTTTTTCAAGAATTAGATGAATCTATGATGATGGATGATGGGAAGGCATGGTGGCTCTTCAAAAATTTTTCCTTTTCATTAAAAAAAAAGAAGTTGGATCCAAATCTCACCCCTTACATACAAAAAATTCAAAGTGGATTAAATATCTTGGCATCAGCTCATAATCCATAAAATATGTTGAGGAAGAGGTTGGAGTGGTGGTGCAAGTGGTAGGGCTTGCCTTACATGTGCTAACCTAGAATGGATTGTGGTTTGATTCCATATGGTCCTCCAAGCCAGGACAATTTCTGAGCACATAGCCAGGAATAAACCCTGAGTGTCACTGGGTGTACTCAAAAACCAAAAAAAAAAATGTTGAGGAAAATATAGGCAGAACGCTCTAAGATTTTTTAAAAATGTTTTCTGTGGTGTGAATTCATGGACAAAGACAACAGAAACAAAAATAAACAAAAGGGGCTACATCAAATTAAAAAGTTTCTGTATGGCAAAAGAAACACAGGCAAAAACTAAAAGACACCTAACTGCCTAGGAGAAAATACACTCAACACATCAGATTAAAGGATTAATATTTAAGATCTAAAAAACACAAAGACCAACAAGAAAAGTATCTAAAACCTTATGAAAAATGAGACAAGGAAATGCATGGACACTTCTTTGAATAAGACAGGCAGATGGCCAACAAGCACATGAAGAAGTACTCATCATCACTTACTATCAGGGAAATGCAAATCCAGATGACAATGATATATCATCTCACACCAGTGAGCAGGTATTAAAAAAAACTGGAAACAATCTGTGTTGACAGGAATGTGGTGAAAAAGAACTCTCACTCACTGTTGGGAATGTTATAGAGTTCAACTCCTCTGTGGAAATATTTGTATGGAGATATTTTTTAGAAAAGTATAAAAATCGAGTTGCCATAAGACCCAGGGATTCTCTTCCTTGGCAATGTTCCCCAAGAAACTAAAACATTAATTCCAAAGGATATATGAACACCGCTATTCATTGTAGTTATAGAAATATCTAGACTATGGGATCAACCCAGATGTCTGATGACAGATGTGAGGACAATGAAGGTGTGGTATATATACACAGTGGAATATTATACAGCTGCAAGGAACAAGGAAATCATGAAATTGCTGCAAGGAGAATAGATTTGGAGGATCTCATGTTAAGTAAAGTAATTGAGAGGACAAGGGCTGCGGGGCTCAGGGCTGGAAAAAAATTGAGAGGACAAACACTGTATAATTATACTTATCTGAAGTATATGGCATAACAGAACAAAGGAATGCAAGGTGTAAGAAATATGAATATGTAGATTAACCTGGATCATAATAAGAATGAGAAGATAGCAGGAAGGAGAAGACTAGGGAAGAAAAAGTAACTGAGTGGGGGAATAAGAAAGGCAGGTGGGGGGCCCGGGAGATAGCATGGAGGTAAGGCGTTTGCCTTTCATGCAAAAGGTCATCGGTTCAAATCCCGGTGCCCCATATGGTCCCCCGTGCCTGCCAGGAGCAATTTCTGAGCATGGAGCCAGGAGTAAACCCTGAGCACTGCCGGGTGTGACCCAAAAACCAAAAAAAAAAAAAAAAGAAAGGCAGGTGGGAGGTAACAGGAGCAGTGTGGTGGGGGCAGGGGATTAGGTACATCAGTGGTGTGGAAGAGTGGTATATGCATATATCTAAACCACAGAGCCTATATGACCATAAGCATCAGATTTAAACTGTACTAAAAACCAAACTTAAAATGTGACTTTAAAGGACCAGACTGGAGGTGGGAGGAAACCTGGGACACTGATGAAGGGAAGTTGACATTGATGGAGGGAATGAAGTTGGAACCTTATATGCATGACACTATTAGAGATGACACTTACTTTATATGCATGACACTATAAGACATGATACTTGTAAATCATGGTTACCTGATTTAAAAATAATTAAGAAATAAACACAAAATATTCTCTTTTCTTCTTTTTGATATTGCAACTAATGATTTGCACCTTTGATTTTTTGTACTTGCTGTTTGTGTGGGCATCTCACACAGCCACTGTATTTGTATACTCCTGTTTGTGGTATGCCTGAGATTACACTCTTCACTATGGCACTGGTACAAGTGGCAGTACCTCTACTGAAATCTTGAAATTGTCCTAGGAATGTGGATCAGCCCTGGAGGATGAAACTCCAGGCCTCATGCCTCTAGTCCTTCACCATTGTCGTGTGTACCTAAATTCATGCTCATGATGCAAAGAATTGTGTCAAGAAGCACCTAGCACAGGAGTTGGGAATCACATTATTGGCTATTGGGTTTTGATAGTGGGACATTAAGTGTCTATCAGACTATGTGTAACAGAGGGAAGGAGGAAATAGAAACGTAACTTCAGGAGTAAGCTGCCATCCTGGCTCCTCAGGGGATTTTCTGTGGCTTCTTGGGGCACTGCCACTATTTTTGAAGCTGGACATTGTTCCTTTTCTGGATCTATGCTGATGCCATTGTACTTGAGCTCTGATTATCTTCTCCCTGGTTTCTAATCCCAGAGAATTTATGCAGGTGAGTACCTCACAGACACTCACTTTGTGAAGCGGTACCTTTTAGAATTATTTCAGTGAATGGGGCACTGAGAAAAAAATGGAGAACTCTTTATCAAAGACCAGAGTGAGAGTAGAGGAAAACCCAAGCTCTAAAAGTGCAGCTAGGAAGAAGTGATTACAGGCTGTGTGGAGTGATCTGTGTCTACCAAGAAGAGTGATTATCCCTTAAAGCATGCACATGAATATAAAAAGCACATGGGACTTTTGCAGACCAAGATAAATGCCAGACATGCCTTCCCTAACAGTGAAACCTCAAAGGGGAGGAGGAAAAAATGAGGATAGGGATAAATGCTTTATAAGATTTATAAGATTATTTTCATTTTCATAACTCTAGTCTAAAGAAGTTAGAATCTATGTGTACTTATACAAATAAACAACTTTAAAACCTACACATGTGTGCAATATAAATAACAAGTATGACAAATGGGTGGAGTGGTATATTTACATTCTATATAGATTTGTTATTGATATTGTAGTTTAGGTAACATGGTCACAATGTTATTAACATTTATTGTTTTATAAATGTTGATCTATACTGTTATCCTGTCTCATCACCATCAAACTGCTCCAGACCACATACAGATTTCTTAACAATAGACTCTCCTGAGGTTGGTCTATGACCAAGAATGCAAATTACTACTATTTCAGAGAAGTTAAAGTAATAAAATTGATCAATTTTGTCCATTTGGTCAATGGTTTTGCAGAAGCTACATTTTAAGATGTGGCTTAGACTGTGATCTTTACCCAATACTTTATGATCCAGTAAGAGGAAGAGAGACATATTTGAAGCTGGATATCATGTTTTACTTCCTGCTTGTTGACCAGTCACCCTGCTTCCGGGAAGCCCTGGCCAGCCCTAGGTGGTCACAAGTAGGTTTTCCAACTGACAGACCAAAGAGACCCTAGTAAGCTTCTAGCACCATTGGCCAAATGTAGGCATTGGCTGTCTTCAGGAGACATCAACCCCCCGCCCAGCTGTGGGATCACATTAAATTTCTACTCTTGTTAGCTGAAGCCTCAGCCAGACTTTATGAACAGAAAACCCTCTCTAATCATCCTTTAAAATCCCAGACCCACAGTGACCTTGCAGGTAATAAAACACATTTGGGTGTGCTATGTTACACAGCGGTGATAGCTCAAATGCTCTCTGACCTTAACATTGAGAAACATTAGAGAAGGATCACAAGACAGAGTGTTTAAGAGGGTGAACTCTAGAGGCAGACAGTCTGGGTTCAAATTGTGGCTACCTTTCTCTAGCTGTGTCAATGAGAGTGGATTCTATAACTTCTCTGTGTATCACTTTCCTCATCTCGAGGAAATAACAATAAAACCTTTCTTACAGGGTTATCATGGAGATTTAATAATGAACTAAAAAGGTGAGTTCCACATGCTAGCGTGTGCATTACTTTAATAATCGTGGTGTTAAAGAACACAGATCTGGGTACTTCACAAGATACTAGAGTGGGAATGGGGGCTTGGGGGGTTCATACTAGCATGACCTGCTTTTGCCCAGCATGCATCTCAGGTTGTTAAGTACATCCAGGGACCCACATTGTTCTTAGCTATTCAGCAGGTGTTCAAAGGCACCTTGGAATGTGTATCATGTCTCTGGAACTGTCACTGTCACATTGCTCAGAAATTGGATTCTGCAGAGTGGAAACATGTGGCTTGTTGGCAAGGCAACTGGTTCAGAGCAGGGACATTTCCAGGCTGGGAGAGCTCGCCTTTGTCAATTGGGTTACAGCCCTCATAAAAACCTGTTTGTTTGTGTTCTTTTCTGGATTCTCAGAGACATTTAGCCACCTTTTCACCTTCAGGGGTGAGGGGAGACAACCCCCTCAGGCCCCAGTACCTCTAGCTGCACTGTCCTTGAACACTCTAGCTGTAGGACCAACTCTCCAAGGGATGTACTGAATGTAAGGCATCTGGGTCTGGTGGGGTGTGGGTGAGGGGCTAATTCTCTCAGTCCACTGTAGTTGGGGGAGTGTTCTGCCCTATGTTTCCACTTACTGAGATTTAGGAGGGGGTTTACTGCTCCTGAGCACCTGCTTTATGTCAGACTTTTCCATTTACAAGCCAGAAGGGCAGCCTTCGTAGAGAGTGAGTTTGGGGTGTGACAAATAGAAATTGATGACACTAGGGTTCAGTACTGAACTGTTCAAACCTGTCAGCAATGCCACTGTGAATGAAGGGCAGGGGAGGAGACTTGATAAAAACACTCAGATGCTCTTGCAGCATCGTCATGGGACTTGGTGATGTATTTTGGCACATTCTGATTTCCAAAGCTGTTCCTGCCATTTGTGGTCCCCTTGATTATGAATGAACGAAACCTTTTGGATGCCTCCTTCCAGGTGGAAAGAGGCTGCTGATACCATCTAATCAGAGCTCTGCTAGGAGGGTTGTGTATGCAAAATGCTTTTCAAACCAGAAAGCTGGGCAGGCGTCCAGTTAGTTGCATTTACCAGACTGGGTGCCTATGAAAGGAGCCCATACTTGGTTATCAAGGTATCAGGTCAGATAAAGTTTCTCCCTTTACATATTCATTCACACACTTGTTCATTCATGCAACAAATAATATTTGAGTACCCACTCTGTGCCAGGTGTGGTCACTATTACTAGGGATTAGTGAATACAATGAGTTGAGATGCTTGATCTGTGTAGTCACTTTTAGAAACACTGATGACTGGGGACATAACGATAGCACAGCTGGTATAGGGTGTTTGCCTTGTACACGGCTGACCTCAGTTTGATCCATGGCATCCCATATGGTCCTTTAATCCTTCCAGGAGTGATTTCTTAGCACAGAGCCAGTAGTAATCCTTGAGCACTGCTGGCTGTGGCCCAGAAATCAAAAAAGATAAAGAAAAAAAGAAACATCAGTGACCAATGTGAAAAGTGGTGTAATAGAAACCACTTTTAGTGGCACATGGAGAATGAAATAAGATTGGGATTCAGCTGAAATACATTTTATGTTGGGGAACACCCACCGAGAGGGTGACATTGGAGTGAAGATTTGACAGAAGTCAGGAATTGAGTCATGGAGTTAGCTGCGAGATGAGCTTTCTGGCCAGGAAGACAGGATCTTGAACCATGAAATGTACCAGGTGAGTCTGATAGGCGACAGGGAGGCCATGGCACTCTTCTACTTTCTGACTATGAATTTGGTTTTTAGTGGCACTTTAGAAGTATCTTAGCTCAGCTCAATAATAGAGAGTTCTTGTGACTGGCTTGTTGCACATAACACTGTCTCCTTCTGGCTCGTCCTTATTGTGGCCTGGCAGAGGTGTTTTTGCCTTTGGAAGGTGGAGTAACAGTTCACTGTTGTAGAGACAGACTATCCATTTTTCTGTTAGTGGATATATGGGTTGCTTCACCCATCATTGTAAATAATGCTGCTACACATTCAGCTATGTACAAATATCTCCTGGACAAGTTACTTTAGACTATTTTATGTTTTGAAAAGTTATTCCTCGTTATACTTTGGGAATACTCCCAGCTCAGTGCTGGAGAGTTTGAGCCTGAAAGATTACATGGCTGGGGCCCGAGAGATAGCATGGAGGTAAGGCGTTTGCCTTTCATGCAAAAGGTCAT
>PVKC010012295.1:0-23901 GCA_004027635.1 Crocidura indochinensis
ACGAGTAGGGGAACCTTGCTTTTTCACAGTACTTGAGTATAGCCGGTTTTCATTGTAATGGCATGCGCCTGGGCTTTCCTGCCCTGCAATGGAACTCTGGGAGAGCGAGTTCTTTTTTTTGAGCCAAGATGGCTCACTCCCGCGAGTTCAGAGGACAGCGAGCGAAAGATAAACACAAAGAGAAGACAAACTCACAGTTCTTTGCAGTTGGCCACCCTAGGCAGGCGTGGATTCACAGAGGTTCCCAGCCTGATGTCACGAGTAGGGGAACCTTGCTTTTTCACAGTACTTGAGTCTACCAATGCCATTCTTAAGAAGTTTTATAGCACCAACAATTATAAGCAACATATTATCCATTCCATTACTTTTATATATAATAGTGAGCTTTTTTTTTTCTTTTGGTTTTCGGGTCACACCCGGCAGTGCTTAGGGGTTACTCCTGGCTCCATGTTCAGAAATTGCTCCTGGTAGGCATGGGGGACCATATGGGGCACCGGGATTCGAACTGATGACCTTTTACATGAAAGGCAAACACCTTACCTCCATGCTATCTCCGGGCCCCTAGTGAGCTTTTTTTTTTTTTTATCCAAATGCAACATTGTTTTCCATAAAGGCTGGACTAGATGTCATTCCCAGCAGCAGTGAATAAAGTGTTCCTTTCTCTCCACATCCCCACCAACACTGATTTTTCTCAAAAAACTGGAAATTGAGCTCCCATATGATCCAACTATATTACTCCTAGGGATACAAAAATACAATACAAAAATCCCTTCCTCACACCTATATTCATTGAAGCTCTATTTAAAATAGCCAGATTCTGGAAATGATCTAGATGCCCTTCAACAGATGAATGGCTAAAGAAACTGTGGTATACATACCCAATGGAATATCATGCAGCTATCAGGAGAGATGAAGTCATGAAATTTTCCTATACAGGAATGCACAAGAATCTATTATGCTGAGTGAAATAAGTCAGAGGGAGAGAGATAGACATAGAATAGTCTCACTCATCTATGGGTTTTAAGGAAAATTAAAGACATTATTGTAATAATGCCTAAAGACAATAAAGATGAGGGCCAGAAGGACTGGCTCACAGTATGAAGCTCACCACAAAGAGTGGTGAGTGCAGTTAAGGAAGTAACTAGACTAATAACTAGCATGACAATGTCAATGAGTGAGAGAAGTAGAATGCCTGTCCAGAATACAGGCATGAGTGGGGGTAGGGGGGCATTGGTGGTGATAATGTTGCACTGGTGAAGGGCGGTGTTCTGTTTATGACTGTAATCCAACTATAATCATGCTTATAATCATAGTTCTTAAATAAAGATTTAAAAACATAAACAAAAACAAAAGAAAGCCAAACAAATGCAACATTGTAGATGTTAGTTTGACCTTTGGCAATCTTCAAGAAAGTTGACTGAATTCATTCTCTGAGGGCTTGCTTCCACTGAGGTGAGTCTTCCCTGACTGGAGACTGTGGATAAAGCTGATTCTGCTGGGTCCCTTAAGCATGGCTGACATTTTGAGGCTTCCCCTGGCTTACTTTAACCTGGAGACTTCTCTGGCATTCATTCCCTGAGTGCTTGCCTCTGCTGAGGTGAGTATTTTTGGGCTGGAGTTGTGGATAAATCTGACTCTGCTGGGCCCCTTAAGCATGGCAGACATTTTGAGGCTTTCTCCGGCTTGCTCCAGCCTGGAAACTTTGATCATCTCTGGCATTCACCCCCTGAGGGCTTTCTTTGGCTGAGATGAGTCTTCCCTGACCAGAGACTGTGGATAAAGCTGACTCTGCTGGGCCCCTTAAGCATGGCAGACATTTTGAGGCTTCCCCGGCTTGCTCCAGCCTGGGAACTTTGATCATCTCTGACATTCACTCCCCTAGGGCTTACTTTGGCTGAGGTGAGTCTTCCCTGCTGGGCCCCTTAAGCCCACCTCTTAAGAGGTCAAAGCAGAGGAGCAGGTCGCTCTGCTTCACTTCACAGCCATGCACTCCACCTAGCCAATGAATACCACCGCAACACATAGAAAAACCCACAATACAAGCGTGAAAATGAGGAAACTAAGCAGACCAACATCAGGCATAGAGAATGAAGATGGCAACACTGATGACCAACAATGGCCAACAACCTAGTTAGTCTTTCAGATATGGAGTTTAGAGAAGAAATATGAAGGATATTCACAGAACTCAAAGAAAGTATAGAACATAACACTAATAAGAATCAAGAGAATCTGAAGATAGAAATCATAAATCTCCAAACTGAAATATCAGGTCAAATAACAGATCTGAAAAACTCAGTAGACGAATTGAGGGACTCAATGGATAAGTTCTCCCACAGGGTAACAACAGCTGAGGATAGAATTAGAGAGCTGGAAGATGCAATGCATAACAACTCCATACAGCAGAAGAGATTGGAAAAAAAGCCATAAAGCAAATAATCAAACAATGAAAAACTACTCAAAGAATATGAACAGATGAAAATAAAACTCTTTGATAATCTCAACAGAAACAACTTAAGAATAATTGGAGTCCCAGAGACCCAAGAAGAAAATCTCCAGGAAGAATCAACAATCAAGAACATCATAAAAGAGAAACTACCAGAGTTAAAGAATACATGTGACCAAATCCTGCATGCCCAAAGAGTACCAACTAAAAGAGACCCCAGGAAAAACACCTCAAGACACATCTTAGTCACAATAATAAATCCCACAGATAGAGACAGAATACTAAAAGTAGCAAGATCTAAAAGGGAAATTACATTAAAGGGAGGATCCTTGAAAATCACAGCAGACCTGTCACAAGAAACACTCAAGGCCAGAGGCAGTGGTGGGATATAGTAACAAAACTTAATGAAATAAATGCTTTGCCTAGAATACAGTACCCAGTAAAACTCAATTTCAGGTTTGAAGGAAGTATACATTGCTTCACAGATAAACAACAGCTAAGAAACTTTACAGTCTCAAAACCAACCTTAAAAGAAAAACTGAAAGGTCTAATTTAAAGACAAGACAGACCAACAAACACACCAAACTTCTCCAAAAAGATGGCACTAAATCCTATGACAATTATATCTCAATGTCAATGGACTAAATGCACCCATTAAGAGACACAAAGTGGTGAAATGGATCAAAAACTGAACCCAACCTTTTTCTACCTACAAGAAACATACCTGAATAGTCAGAACAAACATAGACTCAAAATCAAAGGCTGGAGAAAGACCATCCAAGCAAACAACACCTTTAAAAAAGCCGGAGTGTCTATACTAATATCAGATGACACAAACTTTATACTCAGAAAAGTTGTAAGGGACAAAGATGGACATTTTATACTAATCAAGGGATATGTACAGCAGGAAGAAATCACTATCCTAAACATATATGCACCTAATGAGGGACCAGCAAAGTATTTAATACAGTTGTTGACAAATCTGAAAAAGGATATCAATAATAACAAAATAATTGTGGGAGATCTCAACATGGATCTGTCAACATTTGATAGGTCAACCAGATTGAAACCCAACAAAAATATACTAGACCTGAGAAGAGAAATGGAAGAAAGAGGCTTAGTATATATATATATATATATATATATATATATATATATATATATATGTATATATATATGTCACTCCATCTTCAGAAACCTGGATGCACATTATTTTCCAGTGTACATGGGACATTCTCCAGGATAGACCACATACTGACACATAAAACATATCTCCATAAAATCAAGAGGATAGAAATTTTGCAGGCTACCTTCGTTGACCACAAGGCTCTAAAGTTAGATGGGAACTACAAGAGGACATAGAAGAAAAACTTTAACAACTGGAAACAGTCTACTACTGAACAACCAGTGGATCCAAGAGGAAATCCAAGAGGAAATCCAAACTTTCCTGGAAACAAATGGCAATGAAAGCACAAACTATCAGAACTTATGGGATACAGCAAAAGTAGTACTAAGATGAAAATTTACAGCTTTGCAAGCACACATTAGAAGGGAAGAAGGAGCATAAATGAATAGCTTAATGAGGCAGCTTATAGAATTAGAAAATTATCAACAAAAGGAACCAAAAATAGGGAGACAGAAGAAAATAACAAAGCTCAGAGCAGAAATCAATGAAGTGGAAACACAAAAAACAATCTGAAAGATCAACAAAAGCAGAAGTTGGTTCTTTGAAAAATAAACAAGATTTATAGACCATAAAAAATAAACAAGATTGATAGACCACTGGCAAAACTCACAAAGAAAAAGAGGGAGAGAAATTTGATAACCCGTATTAGAAATGTAAAGGGGAGATCACTACAGATACTGCAGAAATTCAAAAGGTATTCAGATACTTCTTTGAGAAACTCTATGTCACTAAATATGAGAATCTGGAATAAATGGACAAATTCTTGAACTCATATAACCTTCCACAGTTGAATAAAGAAGATGTAGAATATCTAAACACCCCATAACTATTGATGAAATTAAAACTATAATAAAAAATTTGCCCAAAAACAAAAGTCCAGGCCCTGATGGATTCACAAATGGATTCTTTCAAACCTTTCAAGAGGAACTGCTACCAATCCTGGTCAGGCTCTTTCATGAAATTTAAAAAACAGAAAACACATACCTTTCTCATGGGTTGGTAGGATCAACATCATTAAAATGGCAATACTCCCAAAAGCATTGTACAGATAATGCGATTCTTCTAAAGATAACCATGACATTCTTCAAAGAAGTGGATCAAATTCATTTGGAACAATAAACACCCTCGAAAAGCTTAAGCACTCCTTGGGAAAAGGAATATAGGAGGTATTACTTTACCCAATTTTAAGCTGTATTACAAAGCAATAGTTATCAAAACAGCATGGTGTTGGCATATAGTGTAATAGTCATGAGTACTCAGAGAATGTTCCCCAGACATACAACCATCTACTTTTTGATAAAGGAGCAAGATATCCAAAATGGAGCAAGGAAAGCCTCTTCAACAAGTGGTATTGGCATAACTGGTTAGCCACTTGCAAAAAGCGAATTCAGACCCCCAGCTAGCACCATGTACGAAGTAAAACCCAAATGGATTAAAGACCTTGATATCAGATCTGAAATTATAAGTTCTATAAAACAACATGTAGGAAAAACACTTCATGACATTGAGACTAAAGGCACCTTTAAGGAGGAAACAGTACTCTCCTAACAAATGGAAGCAGAGATAAACAGATGGGACTATATTAAGCTGAGGAGCTTCTGCACCTCAAAGGAGATAGTGCCCAGATTACAAAAGCCACCCACTGAGTAGGAGAAATTATTCACCCAATACCCTTTAGATAAAGGACTAATATCCAAAATATACAAGGTACCGAGAGAACTTTACAAGAAAAAAAATCTAACCCCATCAAAAAATGGGGAGAAGAAATGAACAGACACTTTGTAAAAGAAGAAATGCAAATGGTCAAAAGGCACATGAAAAGATGCCCCACGTCACTAATCGTCAGGGAGATGCAAATCAGAACAACAATGAAGTGCCATCTCACACCACAGAGATTGGCATACATCACAAAGAAGGAAAACAAGCAGTGCTGGCTGGGTTGTGGAGAGAAAGGAACTCTATTTTTTTTTTTTTTACTGCTGTTGGGAATGCTGTCTAGTCCAACCTTTACAGAAAGTGATATGGAGATTTCTCCAAAAACTAGAAATTGAGCTCCCATATAATCCCGTTTTACCACTCTGAGGGATATACCCAAGGAACACAAAAATACAATACAAAAGTCCCTTCATTACACCTATATTCATTGCAGCACTGTTTACAATAGCCAGGCTCTGGAAACAACCTAGATGCCCTTCAACAGATGAATGGCTAAAGAAACTGTGGTACATATACACAATGGAATACTATGCAGTAGATTTAGGGGTCTCAAATTCGCGGCCCATGAGTTGTTGTGGCCCTCCGCACAACATTTTGTAGCCTGTGGCCGGCCTTCCAATATCACAGTATTTGCGATTATTTGCTTACCAAATAAAATCGCATATTTGAAGGCCAGCCACGGGCCATGAAATTTTGTACAGAGGGCCACAACAATTCGCGTGCTGCGAGTTTGAGACATGGATGTATATGGAATCTATTGTGCTGAGTGAAATAAGTCGGAAGGAGAGAGATAGATGCAGAATAGTCTCACTCATCTATGGTTTTTAAGAAAAATTAAAGACGTTTTTTGAATAATTCTCAGAGGCAAAAGAGATGAGGGCTGGAAGGTGCAGCTCATGACATGAAGCTCACCACAAAGAGTGATGAGTGCAGTTAGAGAAATAACTACATTGAGAACTATACTAACAATGTGAATGAATGTGGGAAGTTGAAAGCCTACTCGAGTAGAGGTGTGGGCAGGGTGTCAAGGAGGGAGATTTGGGACACTGGTGGTGAGAATGTTGCACTGCTAAGGGGTGTTCTTTACATGACTGAAATCATACAACTGCAATCATATTTGTAATTACAGTGTTTACATAAAGATAATTAGAAAAAAGAAAGTCAACTGACTCAAATGTGGAAATTACCATATATTCCAGCGTATAAGTTGACTGAGCGTATAAGACAAACCCTACTTTTCCTGTTAAAATATAGAATTTGGGCTATATTTGCTGTATAAGACTACCTCTCTTTTAATGCACACCAATGGAAATTAAAACCATAAGAGTAAAAGAGTAGAACCCTCAAAGCTTAACTGTTTATGTTTAATAAAGCTAAACTTTGGAGTGCCAACAATCATTTTATATTTGTCATTTGTAGTGAGTGAATGTGATTTTTTAATTGTGATCTACATTGAGAGCAGGGAGAGGGGGTGCCTACAAGAGCAGCTGGATAGGACTGGTAGAAGGAGACAGAGTGCTTCCTCTGTGTCCCATAAAAGTTGAACTGAGCTCTAGTACAGGAAATCCGCATACCTGGTGACTGGATGAGATGAGGTGTTCATAACTCAGTTCCTCTGTGTGTCCTGAAAGATTAATCAGGACAAGCAGAGGACTGAGTGATTGATGCCTGGCAGCTGGATGGGATACAGCTGTAAGAGGGAGGTGAATCATTGTCCCTGAAGCTGGAATAAGTTTCAGCATGGCATATGCTGGTGTAAAAGACAACCCCCAAGTTTTAAGAAGTTTTCATGGTTAAAAAGTCATCTTATAGTCAGAAAATACTGTCTAACTTCTAGACAGCAATTTCACACTTGAGTCTTTTGAGATCACATCCAGAGGTGCTTAGAGACAACTCCCAACTCCCAACTTCCAAGAATTGAATCTCATTCTACTATGTGAAAAACATATATTTAGTTCATTGAACAATCACTCTGGTTCCTATAAAATAAAGTTAAACATGTATTTTTATATAAAATAATTCACTATAGAAAGGATTAAAACATTCAGCAAGAAAGAAAAATATTCCATCAAGATATGAGAGAAGTAAATGCAAGTAGAATGATACATACTTGAATATTTGTGATTCTATTTGGAGAAAAATATTACATGTAGGTTTTCTGTTGAGTGGCCACCTCTGAGTCACTCAACACAGTGATGTCACATGAATAAAAAAGAGTTTGTCTGTCCATGTATGTCCTGAACTTTGTATTACTTAAACCCCAAAGAACTTCCTTTCCTGTGCTCAACTCTATGGTGCCTCTTGTATTGAAACTGAAAGTCCTAAAACAATCTTCTTTCAAAACACCAAAGTATTTTCACTTTCCATTTTAATTTCTAATACTTGAGCTGATGTCCTAAAGGTAATTATTTATGAATATTCTTTATTCATACACTTTCAATATCTATCACTTTGAAATCTCATGGGCGTAAAGGTTGACAATAATGAGGGAGTATTAGCTGCTGAGCTAAGGAGTGTTTTGGACAATGCTCACCTACCCAATACAATGGACTGCAGTGGAGAGCATGCCTTTTTACTGAATCTTAATTAAAATCAGGTTTGAGAAACAAATGTGAAACAGTGTTTCCTCCATGCCAGAATCCTTGCACCTGCTTTGGGTGACTCTCAGAAAATGAAAATCAGAACAGAATACTGGGGGAGGATTCCCCGGGATCCTCAGGTTTCATTTCAAACCCTTGCTTGAGATCTTTATTTTCTAGTAATCTAAAAAATAGAAAACCCTCAAATCCCTTACAGACTTCCCTCAGCCTCAGATCTGCTCTTTGCAATGGGTCAGCCAAGTTTTGGCTCAGCATTGAAGTTATCATCTTCTCCCTAACCCTCTCACTGTGTTTCTCAGTTTCCAGGGACAAAGAATGAAAGATGTTTTCATTCCTCTACAGTTAAAGAGTAACTAATTTTCCTGGTGAAGCCCATGGAAGCAAAGGTCTTCTCCCTTAAGCAATAGGACTCTAGGTTTCCTCCTGTGGTCTGTGTCTTCCAGTCTTCTCTATTCTAATTTGCAGTAGCCATTATCTGCTAACGATCTCCCAGCAACCTGGGATTAATTGCTGTACAATTTTCAAAGAAAGACCCATGAGACTTGGGATCAATGTATTTTCTGCATCTCCCTGCTCACCAAAAGAAGGGTTGGAATTGTTCCAAAAACAGGTGCTCTAATGGTTCCCTGGAGTGTTGAAGAATGACTGCCAGTATGTAGGGCCACAAGAGAGGAGACATGAAACAAAAGAAAATTTTTTCCAAGATGCTTTGAATACTCATCAGGATTCTTATACAGAGCAAGGTAAGAATGAGCAGGGTGTGCACCCACATGTCAGTAGCACCAAGGAGCAGAATGAAACTGTCTCAGGAATAAAATTATCTAAAAATTTATTCCTTTTGAACTTCAGAACAAAGGAATTTCTGGGCTACATCGGTTCATATTTTATGGTCATAGAGAATTTAAGAATATAGAACAGAATACGTTATGTTGTTCTTTATGCTAAATTGATTAGAGACAGTGTTTTTTTTAATCTATTGACAGAACTGTGTTACATTGCCTCCTCAGTTGAAACTTTCAGAAATGCTCTTGGAATCCCAAGAGCAATGCTCTTGGAAATGCTCTTGGAATGCCTAGCTAGTGAGGGTCAAAGGAGTAAGGAAGAGAACAGGATATATGAATGGAGTGTTACTGGGAAACCACTAGGAAAGCTAGTGCAGAGCTTAGCAAGAGATAAAAGATAAGCATGATCCTACCCATTTTATATGTGGTTCTCACAATGGAACAGATACTCTGCCAACCTCTCTGAATAGCCACCTCCTAAGTGCATCTTTGCTGAATGCCTGAGAAAGAGCTGAGAGCCAATACTGGCCAACTCAGACACTGCTTTTTGCTATTTACAGACTATGATAAGTGGGGAGAAAATAAGAAAAATCAATGCTAATCAAAGGATTTTTTTCACAGATCTTTTGTTCTTTGATTCTCACATCTGTGGAAACACACATCACCTCATGAACGACAGAGATGGGAACAGAGGTAAATCATACTTCCTTTGGGGATGTTTATCCTGTTAGCCACCAATTGATGGAAAAGGGAGTATAAGATTTGACCTATGGTAATTTATGATTTTTGAAATTTATTTTCCAATAATATTTTTAGCAAAACATTCATGACTATGATTCAGGTGAATGGACTATATCTGAATGGGTACTGCCATTAGTATGCCATGGTTCCTTGGTTATGTGCAATTAATGCAATTATAACTTCAGAGTAATCTGGTAGGTTATAATTGGATTTCATTCCAAGATTTCTGTTTTTAAGGCTAAAATTTCACCTTTCCTCTCATAAACTTAAAAAATTGTCTTTTAGAGGCCAGAACAATATTACAGAGGGTAGAGCATTTGCCTTACCTGGCTCTGACCTGGATTTGATCCCCAGCATTCCATATTGATCCCTGAGTCTGCCAGGAATAATTTCTGAGTGCAGAGTCAATAGTAACCCCTGAGTGCCACAGGTTGACTCTCCCAAAACAAAACAAAAAAGCCTGTTACAGGAGCCATAGAGATAACTCAGTGGGTTGAGCTCAGATTTTGCATGCTAAAGAATAGAAAATTAATTCCAAGCACCTCGTGATTTCCAAGCACTACCAGAAATGATTCCCTACACACACCACACAACCTCCATTTCTGCAGCACATATCTATATACAGTCCAAAGAAAACTATTATAAACTAAGGCTTCTTAAAGATTTTCTTTTTTTTTGGGGGGGGCCACACCCAGTGACGCTCAGGGGTTACTCCTGGCTATGCGCTCAGAAGTCGCTCCTGGCAGGCACAGGGGACCATATGGGAACCGGGGGATCGAACCGTGGTCCGTCCTAGGCTAGCGCAGGCAAGGCAGCAGGCACCTTACCTCCTGCGCCACCTGCCGGCTCCCTCTTAAAGATTTTCTACTCATGGCCCTTATTAAACCTGAGAAATGCTATATAGGTGAGCACTGTCAGAAAGAACTCCGATTTATGATATGGTTTGTTTTGAGTTAATTATTGATTGTTAGACATTCAGAATACTTTTGGTATTCTCAAAATTTTGTGAATTCCCCACAATTAATTTTGCAGCCACTTATGATGTCATGATGGCCACAGTTTAAGAAACTAGTGTATTGACCAAATGTTTTATTAATATACATATGCTGCCATTTTTTTTTTTTTTTGGTTTTTGGGTCACACCCAGCCGCGCTTAGGAGTTACTCCTGGCCCTATGCTCAGAAGTTGCTCCTGGGGGCCAGCGAGGTGACTCTAGAGGTAAGGTGTCTGCCTTGTAAGTGCTAGCCAAGGAAAGATCGCGACTGCGGTTTGATCCCCCAGCGTCCTATATGGTCCCCCCAAGTCAGGGGCAATTTCTGAGCACTTAGTTAGGAGTTACCCCTGAGCATCAAACAGGTGTGGCCCAAAAAATAAAACAAACAAACAAACAACAACAACAAAAAAGAAGTTGCTCCTGGCAGGCGTGGGGGACCATATGGGACACCGGGATTCGAATCAACCACCTTAGGTCCTGGATCGGCTATTTGCAAGGCAAACAGCACTGTGCTATCTCTAAGACCCCTATGCTGTCATTTTATGATAAATAAATAGACATAGCAGTCAGTGAGTAGCATAAAGTGGTGTTTCTAAGAAAGCATCTCAAAAATACCCAATCTACGCTTCATTCTGTTTTACTTAGAGAAGAAAACAATACTTTAGTATTGAGTCTTTAACATTCAGCTTTCTCAAATGAGAAGGGCCCAAAGGGAGGGTGGTGTGGAGGTGAAGTGGAGGGCAGAGCTTTTCCCCAGGGTGTAGGATGGCTATCACTTAGCTTTGAAATTGAGCCCTAATCATTAGAACCTTCATTTTGTAAACCACTTCTGTACTTTCTTTGGTTGTGTTACATTTTTCCACTATTAATACATGCAGATTCATCTTAAAATTTAGTGAATTAAGGGAAAGAATTTATTAGTAAGGAGAAAGCTGCCGAAATAAAGGGCCAGTCAATGATGACCTCTGTGAGATTCCTGTTCTGTTGGGAAAATGTAATGCAGAGACATAATGCCTCAGAGGGGAATTTGGGTGGCTATATATTCTCTTGGATGTGTACTACTTTAAAAAAAACTTAGCAGAGCATCTTCTTGGACAAAGTGCCAAGTGTTAAGATCAGAGATGACCCAACTATGGGAAACTTCTTTATCTGGCTTCATTTCAGACCCATCATCCTGTACCTCGATGGATTTCTACCCCTGCTCTATACCAAGTGGATGAAATAGGTTGTGTGAGATGGTTTAGGGGGTAAAATACCACTATTTTTGTCAACAAAACAGGCAAAGTAGAAACTGGGTTGGAATGTTGATTCAGTAGTTTTGTGAAAGTAAAGCATTACGTTTAATTATTAATAGGCAGTCATATGTTTTGAGTACATCCAAATGGAAACTTAAAGTCAACAACCACCTCTTAAAAAATGAAGCCACACTGATGCAGAAGCTAGCAGTTACAAAATGTTCTTAATTGTCTTATGTTCTGCTTTGTTCTTTATTATTTGTGAAAAACCCAGAAGATGTTTTATTGATGTCTGTAGATGAAAATGAAAAAAATTAGACACAGAGATGGGTCCTGGCATACCCATTCCTGCTACACAGGAAGTTTCAGAAATTCTTCAATAGGCACTTTTAGAAATGCCCAGACTGAACTACAAAAGGTTCACTTAGGAACAGATACTAGCCAATCCCTTAGCAACTCCATTCTTAGGTTTTATCCATAGATTTTATCCATAGGATTCAGTAGGAATTCTTCACTTACTCCCATTTATTGTGCCTCAAACTGTAGTATAGTAGAATGACGAGCATCATTCAAAATAAACTCTGCCGGCTTTCCTCTTGTTTGTAGGTCAGACTATGGGAGCCAACCAACCAAGTTAACTTCTCCTTAGTCACAGAGTTCCTATTGCTGGGATTCTCCAACCTCGGAGATATCCAGCTCACCCTATTTGCCATTTTTCTGTGCTTGTATCTGATCATCCTGAGTGGGAATATCATTATTGTCACTGTCATCCATCTGGACCGCAGCCTTCACACACCCATGTACTTCTTCCTTGGGATCCTCTCCATTTCAGAGACATGCTACACCTTTGTCATTCTGCCCAAGATGCTCATCAACCTGTTGTCTCTGCTCAGATCCATCTCATACGGTAATTGTGCTCTTCAAATGTTCTTCTTCTTGGGATTTGCTGTCACTAACTGTCTGCTCTTGGGAGTAATGGGCTATGACCGTTATGCAGCCATCTGCCATCCACTTCGCTACCCCATTCTCATGAGCTGGACGATGTGTGCCAAACTGGCAGCTACTTGTGCTATTATTGGCTTTCTGTTCTCACTCATAGGATCCCTCTTAGTCTTCACCCTCCCTTTCTGTGGTCCAAACAAAATCAACCACTATTTCTGTGATATCTCTCCTGTTATTCGTCTTGCCTGTGCAGAAACCTATATCAATGAGCTGGTAATCTTCATTGGTGGAGTCCTTGCACTTATGGTGCCCATGACTTTTATCTTCATCTCTTATGGGTTCATTGTTAGCACCATCTTGAAGATCCCATCAACAGAAGGCAAGAGAAAAGCCTTCTCCACCTGTGCATCCCACCTTACTGTAGTTATTATCCACTATGGCTGTGCTTCTTCAGTCTACCTAAGACCTTCATCCAAGCATTCCTCTAGCAAAGACAGGCTGGTGACAGTGACCTACACAGTGGTCACTCCACTGCTGAACCCCATGGTCTACAGCCTCAGGAACAAGGATGTGCAGATGGCTATTCGCAAAGTGATTGGCAGAGGACGGTTTTGCCCAAAAGGTCTAGAATGACAATACTATACACCTGTGAACAAATACTTTCTTAGCACAAGCAATAGTTATGCTTTAGCATCCTAGTGAAAGCTCCACCATATATCACTTTATAGACTTTTAAGTTGCCTTAAACTTGGATTAATTGACATATCCAAGACAAATATTTTTAATATTGAACAAGACAGTATTTTTATTTTTCCAAATACTTAAGGATGACTTAGGTCTCTCAGAAAGGGTTAAGTAATATAAGAATTTTTAATGATTGTCCATTTGGAAGACTTCAGAGTCTGAAGTCTGTGTTGTGGGCAGGTCTCAGTGAGGCAATAATATAGGAATATATTATAGGAATAATATAGTAATATAGGAATAATATAGTAATATGGAAATTTTTAATGATTGTCCATTTGGAAGACTTCAGGGTCTGAGTCTGTGTTGTGGGCAGGTCTCAGTGAGGCAATTCAAGAATAAAGTACAGTCAACCTAATTGAAATTTATTCCTATAGCACTAGCTATAGATGCTGAAAAAGACTAGACTACCACTTTTGTGTGACTGCTATTTCTGAATCCCCCTGCATTGTCTACACTCCAACTTATTGCCCACTATTCAGGCATCTAAATTCTGTAAAGCCACCCTCTAATAACTTCGTCTTTCAGCCAGTCATTGTCTCCAGAAATACATATCTTTTACACAGCATCTCCCTTATTCAGAAGTAGTATAGATTCTTAAAGATAAATGAAACAGATGTAGAGTTATTTTTCCTGTTTAGAGTTTTATGTTGACATCACTAGTCTCAAACATGACTATAGTGACTATGGATGTACTCAGACAATCATGCTCTTTATATCCTTAATTCTCTGGACAAAGATTCATCGTCAAATAGCTCTTCTATCAGGAAGATAATTCAACACATGAATTTTGAGGGGATACAAATATTTAATTTATGAGAAAGTATAAGCAGGATTAAAATTGTAGTTAGAATTGAATGTAACATATAGATTGGGGTGACTTGTAATGATGCACACCAAAAATTTATATAATAAAAAAAGGATTTAGAACCAGAGTCATGGTAGAGTGGGCAGGGAATTTGTCTTTCATGAGGTCAACCAAGGTTCTATCATTGACATCTCATATGGTCCATCATTCACTGCCAGGATTAATTCCTGAACACTGCTGCGTACCTCAGTACCCCTAAAATAGATTTAAGGTTATTTGGTAAAATTCAGAAGTTAATTCATCTGGATTGGAAGCTTTACTTGAAAAAGTGTTTAAGGACTTTGAGAGATTAATGTGTTGAATAACCTGTCTTAAATGTGCAAGACCCCTGACTTTGATCTCTAACTATTAATGAGCCCCTTATTACTGATAAGTTTGGTCTGGTGTTCATCAAGCAAGTCCAGAACCCATGGAAATGGACATAAGCATACCTAATAATTAAGCATACAGTCTGAATGAGTATCACTGGGACCTGCACTCTAAATGCTACTGCAGAGTCCCCACCCATAAAAAAAGACTGTTTCAATGGCTATAAAAATATTTAGTTAATTTTTTGTTTTTGAATGCACTTTGAAAGAAAATTGTTCAAATAATATGCCTGCCTAATATAAAATTTGGCAAACAAATATTTATTATATATATTTTTTGTTTTTTTGGACCACACCCAATGATGCTCAGGAGTTACTCCTGGCTATGTGCTCAGAAATCACTCCTGGCTTGGAGACCATATGGGGCACCAGGGGGATCAAACCACGGTCAGTCCTAGGCTAACATGGGCATGGCAGACGCCACTGCTTGAGCCACCATTCTGGCCCTTTATTGTATTTTCTTAAAAAGATTTACTGTATATATGTTTATGGACTAATATAAAGAGTATTTTGTCGATATCATGTCTCTAGAAATTCACTAATTAATTTTTCTAATAAAATTTCCTTTGCTTTGTTGATATTCTCTTTAATATAATGTGTCAAATATATCCTTGAGAGCAGCCTTCACTTCACTGATGATACAAATCAAAACAACAATGAGATACTATTTCATGCCACAGAGACAAAGAACACACATCACACATTACATATCACAAAGAACAAGAACAATCAGTGCTTGCAGGGATGTGGGGAGAAAGGAACTTTCATTCACTGCTGGTAGGATTGCCATCTAGCCCAGTCTTTATGGAAAACAATATGGATATTCCTCAAAAAACTGATCATTGAGCTCCCATATGATCCAGCTTTGCCACTCTTAGGAATATACCCTAGGAACACAAAATTACAATACAAAAATACCTTCCTCACACCTATATTTATTGCAGCATTATTTACAATAGCCAGAATCTGGAAATAACCAAGATGCCCTTTAACAGATGAATGGCTAAAGAAACTGTGGTACATATACACAATGGAATATTATGCAGCCGTCAGGAGAGATGAAGTCATGAAAATTTCCTATACATGGATGTCATGAAAACTGTTATGCTGAGTGAAATAATCCAGTGGGAATGAAAGAGCACAGAATAGTCTCATCTATGGGTTTTAATCTTAAGAAATTAATTAATTCTTTAATTTTAAGAAAAAGCAAAGACATTATTGTAATAATGCCCAGAGATGAGGGATGGAAGGATCAGCTCACATTATGAAGCTCACCATAAAAAGTGGTGAGTGCAGTTAGAAAAATAACTACACTAACAATTACCATGACAATGATAATGAGTGAGAGAAATAAAATACCTGTCTCCAATATAGGCAGGGTGTGGGGGAGGAGGGAGACAGTGGCATTGGTGGTGGGAAGATTGCACTGGTTAAGAGAGGTGTTCTTTTTTTTTTTTTTTTTTTTTTTTTGGTTTTTGGGTCACACCCAGCAGTGCTCAGGGGCTACTCCTGGCTCCATGCTCAGAAATCGCTCCTGGCAGGCATGGGGGACCATATGGGGCACCGGGATTCGAACCGATGACTTTTTGCATGAAAGGCAAACGCCTTACCTCCATGCTATCTCCCGGGCCCCTAGTGGGGGTGTTCTTTTTATGACTGAAACTCAACTATAATTATGTTTGTAATCACTGTGTTTAAGTAAAGATATTAATAAAAATAAGGATATTATTAAAAATGACAAAATATAAAAAATGGTAAGTGACCAAAAATTAACCAAAAATAGGAAGAGATTAAAAATAATAAAATTTGGGGCATAAATTAACTGTTACCTAGAAAATGATCCAAAATATTAATGTAAGCTAAAGTTGGTTCATAGAAAAAATAAACAAGATCAATAAACCATCAGCAAGACTCACAAAGAGAGAAACTTAATAAACTATATCAGAAATTTAAATTTAAATTTATATCACTGTACATACTACAGAATTTTGAAGGTCAATCAGAGATTACTTTGAGAATCTTTATGCTATAAAAAAAGAGAATCTGGAAGAAATGAATGAATTATGGGACTCCTCTAACATCCCAAGATTGAACCAAGATGATCTAGAAAATTTGAATAGATCCATAACTATCGAAGTCATTGAAATTGTAATCAAGAGACTTCTCAAAAACAAAATCCAAGGCTCAAATCATTTCAGTAGTGAATTCTTTTAAACCTTTAAAGGGGACCTGCTGCCAATCCTTTTCAGGTTCTTTCAGGAATTCAAAGAAATAGAAACACTCACAAGTAGTTTCTATTAAGTGAACATCTTCTTGATACAAAAAGCAGAGTCATTAAAAAAAAAGAGAGAGAACTATAGGCTAATATACAGTATCACTGATGAACACAGATGCAAATATCCTCAACAAAATACTAGCAGGCAGAATCAAACAGCTCATCAAGACAGTGGTACATCAGGACCATATAGTATTCATCCCAGAGATGCAAGGGTGTTTAAAATATGCAAGCCAATCAATATTATACACCATAAAAACAAAAGAAAAAACAAAAATCATATAATACAAATAGATGCAGAATAGATACAGAAAAAATGTGACAAAGTCTAGCACCCATTAATGATAAAAACTCTTAACAAGATAGGAATTGACAGAACTTTTCTCAATATAGTCAAGTTCATTTACTACAATGTAAAGGAACAAATCATACTCAATGTGGAAAAATGAATAGCCTTCTTCTACGATATAGCATGAAACAAGGTTGCCTCCTCTCACCATTCCTATTCAATGTAGTACTGGCAGAACTTTTATTAGCAATTAGGCAAGAAAAATATAACAAGGTCATCCAGACAGTAAAGGAAGAAATCAAGCTTTCACTGTTTACAGATAACATGATACTTTATTAAGAAAATTCTAAAGACTCTACCAAAAAGATCTTAAAAACAAGAGATTTGTTTAAAACAGTAAAATTGCAGGTTACAAAATGAATACAAAATGGCTTTTCTATATACAAATAATAAAAGAAAAATATTTTTAAAACCCCATTCATAATTATGCCTCAGAAAATCAAGTACCCAGAGTCAACTTAAAAGGATGAACTACCTATACAAAGAAACTAGTTCAAAACACTAATTCAAGAAATTAAAGAAGACACAAGTAAATTAGATATATACCCTATTCATGGATTGGGAGGATCAACATAATTAATATGGCAATATTCCAAAATATTTGTACAGATTTAATGCATTCTCTATAAGAACATGTATATATTTTTCAAAAGGGTAGATAAAACACACCTGAAACTTATTTGGATCAATAAACATTCATGAGTAGCTAAAGCAAATCTTGGGAAAAAGAAAATGTGAGGCTGCACTTTCTCCAACCTTAGTCATTAAAAATGGCATTGGAATATATATGCACTCTCAGATCAATAAAATACACTTGAGTATTTAGAAACTGCCCACCAGACATACAATCAATTATTCTTTGATAAAGGGACAAGAAAAACAAAGTAGATCAAGGAAAGTCTCTTTAACAAACGGTACTGGGAAACTACTCAACGGAGTGTAAAAAAGTGAACTCAGGCTTCTCTTTGGCATCAAGCACAAATGCCAAACCAAAATGGATTAAAAGCCTTGATATCAGAACTGAAACTAAAGTATCATATTTTCCAACATATAAGATGACTTTTTAACCCATGAAAAATTTTTTAAAAGTCTGGGGTCATCTTATACGCTGGTATACACCATGCTAAAACTTACTCCAGCTTCAGGAACCAGTGATCTGCCCCCCTCTTGACGCGCATCCAGATACCAGGCATCATCACTAATCCCACCCAAAAAAGAAAAGAAATGAGCAGACATGTCTTCAAAAAAGAAATATAGATGGTCAAAATGCAAATGAAAAATGCTGCGTATCACTGATCATCAGGGAGATGCCAATCAAAACAATGAGATTCCATCTCACACTACAAAGACTGGTACACATTACAAAGAACAGGGGCCCGGGAGATAGCATGGAGGTAAGGCGTTTGCCTTTCATGCAAAGGTCATAGGTTCGAATCCCGGTGCCCCATATGGTCCCCCGTGCCTGCCAGGAGCAATTTCTGAGCATGGAGCCAGGAGTAACCCCTGAGCACTGCCGGGTGTGACCCAAAAACCAAAAACCAAAAAAAAAGAAAAAAAAAACACAAAAAAACAAAGAACAATAACAATCAGTGCTGACATGTATGCACTGCTAGTGGGAATGTAGACTGGTTCAGCCCTTTTGCAAAATAATACAGTTGTTTCTCAAAAATTAGAAGTGAAGCTTTCATTTGATTCAGCAATTCCATTCCTAACTATATACCCTAGGAAACAAAAATACCATGTGAAAACTCATCCATATTCCTATTTTCATCATGGCACTCTTTACAATAGCAGAATCTAGAAACAATCTAAGAGACCAAGAACCAAGGAGTGGCTAAAGAGACTGTAGCACATTTGCATAATGTGATACTGTGCAGCTGTTAGGAAAATGAAGTTATGAAATTTGCTTATTTGCTTAATTAGAGAATATTGAGTCAGAAGGAGGATAAGCATTGAATAATCTCACTTATTTGTGAGATATAAGAAAAATAAAAGATAGTATAGTAATAATATTTAGAGACAATAGATATGAGCACTAGGACCAGTTCATGCCAGGAAATTTGAGACAAAGATCTGGGATTGCAGTTAGGGTAGAGAAGGGTGCACTAAAACAATGATAAGACAATTGATCATTCTGGACAAAAAAAGATGTACTAAAAGGGGATAATGTAATATACATAGTAACCTTTCATTAAAAATAGTGAAAACTACATTGTCAAAAAGGGAAATAAAGGGAGAGAGAGAAAGAGAGGGATGAGGGAGAGAGAGAACGGGAGAGAGAAAGAGAGAGAGAGAGGGAGAGAGAGAAGTGAAATACCTGCCCAGAGGCAGACAGGGTAAGTGTGGGAGGAAAATGGGAGACATTGGTAATGGGAAACATGCATTAGTGAAGGATAGTGTACATTGTTTGACTGAAATGCCATCATGAACAAGTTTGTAACCATAATGATTAAATAAAATGATCAAACAAAATATATAATATATATGTAGACACATATTTTAATCAACTCCCCTGATTTGTATGGGGTAATATTCCCCCCCTCCCCCCGCCAATAACCCAGTGCTCTTACTCTATCTTACTCTATCTGGGGAAGGGTTCTTGATACACCACTCATTCTTACATGTTCCTAAGGAAACCAATTGCTATAAGGAGAGCAGAGGTGTATGAAAACAGGGATATTTGTCCACAGTGACTCAAGAGTTCAGAAAAACCTGTTAAGCCCTGGATAATAAAAATATCCGGGGCTTAGCAGATCACATTTTTATCTCCATTTGGCCTTTATACTTTTATTTTTCTCAATTAACAGAAGAAATGACTTTTAAGTGTGATAATATTTGCTTCAATAAAAAGCACAATAATATCATATATGGAAATGAGTGATGATCCAATGAACCTTTATTATTAATGTGTTTAGTGATAAAATGTATTTAGGAAAAATTTAATAAAAATTTAATGTGG
The DNA here is from genome assembly GCA_004027635.1 of Crocidura indochinensis. Taxonomy (NCBI): domain Eukaryota; kingdom Metazoa; phylum Chordata; class Mammalia; order Eulipotyphla; family Soricidae; genus Crocidura; species Crocidura indochinensis. Next base: position 20,200 of record PVKC010012295.1, read on the forward strand.
GTCTGAGCATTGGCACAGTGGTAGGGCATTTGCCTTGCATGTGGCTGTCCTAGGATGGCGGTTCTATCCCTAGGAGCAATTTCTGAGCACATAGCCAAGAGTAACCCCTGAGCGTTACCATGTGTAGCCCAACAAATAAAAACAAGCAAACAAACAAAATTTTAATGTAAGTAATATTTTATGAATATTTATAAAGTGAATTGTATTAGTTGCAAGCTAATATGTATTTATTATGGAACTTCCTATGAACACAGAAATGGGGCTGAAGAGATAAGGCATACCTTGCATAAAACAATTTTAAAAACAACTTAAAATTTTTAAAAAATTTTATATAGATATTTAGTGCTCTACTAATTGATAAACAGTTCTTATATCTATTTTATGAAATTTGAACCCATTAATTTTTATCATTTTATTATTATTAAATATAATTATTTTTCTTTGAAAATAACTTTAGTATATACCTCACAGCTTAATTATATATTACTATATATATATATTCTTCTAGTTTTGCATTTTTAAATTTCATTTATGACCTTACTTAGAATGTTGGATAAAATGTATTGTGAATTTTCTCAAAAATAGGTACTTAGAACTGAAATTAAGAAAGAAAAGAGCGGAATAATTCTAAATTGACTTTAAAAGTGTGAGATAACATAATTCAAAGCATTACAATAAGTATCTTATATTTTACATTTATCTCAATGGTGATATTTTTGTACATTCTCTCTTTTTTTGAGGGGGGGCACACCCGGCGGTCCTCAGGGGTTACTCCTGGCTGTCTGCTCAGAAATAGCTCCTGGCAGGCACGGGGACCACCGGGGTTTGAACCAACCACCTTTGGTCCTGGATCGGCTGCTTGCAAGGCAAACACTGCTGTGCTATCTCTCCGGGTCCTGTACATTCTCTTTTAAAAGAATTCCTAACTTGGTCTCGTTGGACTTTAAATTTTAATGCTTATCAAGGAGGTTTAGCAGCAAATTCACCAGGACTTATAATAATGAACTATCAAGCCTAGAGTCTCAAACCTGTGAGGCTGACAACAGAAACTCATCTAGGAGTCATCTAGCCATGACAGACAAGATTTAAAAGTATGGGCACAGTGGAATGGACTTCTGCTAACAGCTGGGATATTCCAGTTTGGTTCCAGGCCAACACAATAAAGTCAAAATTACAATGAAGTGAATCTTGGGGATTATAAAATTTACCAAGGCATTAAAATTAGATTCATATTGTACTACTTTACCACATTATGTTTAAAGTGTGTCACATGCTTCTTAATTTGAGGACATTCAGGAGGTGACAGCAGCTATAGAAAAAGGTACTCATCTACTCCCAGGATGTAGGGTCACACAAATCACAGATTCTAGAGACAGGCAGAACCTGTAAAGCACCATAAATGGAAGGGTTTGTCCTATTTAAGGGTATACATGTGTATATAAGATAGACAATGTTCTCCAGTTTATTTGTTGTACATTTAACCTGTTATTTTGAAAGGCAATTATGAATTTTTAAGGTTTATTCATTTTTATTTTTCTTGCTACATTTTTTAACCCAAAGGAGGGAGGCATGGGGTACAGCTTAATTTTTTAATATTAAACTCTTTACCTTGTCTGTCACTCAGAGCTATTTTTCTGAGACTCATTTCCTCTGCACAGGATGGTCTTGAGAGCAGCCTTTACCTCATGGTTCCTCAGACAGTAGATGACAGGGTTGAGAAGTGGAACGATGATGGTGTAGAGTACTGATACCAGCTTGTTGGAACTGTAGGTGTACATGAGCTTGGGGTTGGCATAGGTGAACAGTGTGGTAGAATAGAAAAGAGTGACCACAGTCAGGTGGGAGGTACAGGTGGAGAAGGCCTTCTTGCGACCCTGAGCAGAGGGTATCTTGAGGATGGTGGTGAGAATTGTGACATAGGATGCTACCACCACACAAAGGGGCACAGCGATGACCATAAGGGCCAAGAAGAAGTCCACAAGCTCTGCCTGTGAGGAGTCCTCACAGGAGACATTGAGCAGTGGGGAGAAATAATGGTTGATATGTGGTGTGCCACAGTAGTAAAGCCTGGCAATGAAGACCATCTTGATCATGGCAGTTATCAAGCCACACAGCCAGCATCCCCCAGCCAGGGTACCACAGACTCTGGGAGTCATGATGACTGGATATCTCAGAGGATTGCAAATAGCTGTGTATCGGTCAAAGGCCATGACAGCCAGGAGAATGTACTCTGTACAGACAAAGGTGACAAAGAAGTAGAGCTGAGCCATGCAACCATTGAAAGAGATGCTTTTGTCATGACTGAGGAAGTCCACTAACATCTTAGGGCTGATAATGGTGACATACCACATCTCCAAGAAGGACAAGTGGCTCAGGAAGAAGTACATAGGCTTGTGCAGCTGCGCATTAGTACGGATGGCCAAGATAATAAGGAAGTTCTCCAGCAGAGTTATAAGATAGATGACAAGGAATACACAGAAGAGCAGCATCTGGAAGGCTGGCCGTGTAGAGAACCCCAGCAGAATGAAATGTGTGGTTGCACTGTAGTTCTTCACCTCCAGAGACAATGGACCCAGGACTGGCTGTGGACATAAGAAAATCATTCTTCCACTGGCCTGGCCTGAGAGATGGGACCATGATGAAACCACCCAGTCTCCAGGTCACTCACCACCAGCAGAGCTCCCTGTCCCTACCTGGATTCCTCCTAAACTAGAAGGAGGGGAAAAAAAGCTTTTGAACAAAAAAAATGGATATTTATTTTGAAGAAAATCTTTTTTGGTTTTATTTTATTTATTTATTTATTTATTTTTGGTTTTTGGGCCACACCCAGTGACGCTCAGGGGTTACTCCTGGCTATGCGCTCAGAAGTCACTCCTGGCAAGCATGGGGGACCATATGGGAACCGGGGGATCGAACCGCAGTCCGCCCTAGGTTAGCACAGGCAAGGCAGGCACCTTACCTCCAGCACCACCTCCCGGCTCCCATATTTATTTATTTTTAAAGGAAGGCAGATGCCATGTGCAGAGCTTCATTTGGATGTATGGATGTATCTAAGAGTCTTGGAAGCTTGACTACCATATGTTCTCCTACATAGATCTTAAGAACTTGTTTGGAGGTTCTAGCATGAAAGCGCAGCTACTCATATACCCTTGATGGATCATCTGTATTAGGAAAGGTTGTCCTCTTCCACCGAACGCTCAGCTTTGGGAGAGATATAGATGGAGCGGTGAGGGAGGAAGGGAACAGCCACCTAGCCAGTCAGAACAGCCAAATCATCACTGGTGATCAATGGGATGACAAATGTCACAGCCAGACTGCCCTCACATTTAAAATCTTTTCCATTTTTAGGCCAGGATAAATAGCTTCCCAAGGACCTTTGGAAAAGCATTTGAAGCCATGACTCCCAGAGCTAGGCTTTCCCAACATTTTTGGACACAGATAGATCTTATACCCTATTTCACTGTAGGTAAGGCACATAGGCACTTGCCTTGTATGCAACAGACTTGGGTTCTATCTCCGATACTGTGTTCCTTGGGCACAGAGCCAGAAGTAGTCTTTGAGCACTGCTGAATGAGTTCCTCCCCCAAAGGAAGGAAAGAAAAACAAAAGATGACAGAATTCAGTTCTCACTTTCATCTGTGCCTCACTTAACTTGGGGGCTACAAAACCTCACTTACCTGTGAGATGCAGAGAGTCTCATTC
>PVKC010012296.1:0-23940 GCA_004027635.1 Crocidura indochinensis
GGATAAGAGTGACAGGAATGGGGAGCAGGGTTGTGGGCCCTGATGGATGGACTCAGGTTAGCAGCAGCTCCAGATGCTCCGCTGGGCTCCCCTCTCTGCAGAGCTCAGTCAGGCAGAGGGCACAGGATCGAGGTGCTTCCCCTGGAGAAGCTGGGGTTGAGGACAGGAATAGGCCTCCTGCATTTCACTCTGGGGAAACCATTGGACTGGACAACCCCTCCTCAGCACTTCTTGCACTTTGTGGGATCTATGCAGGGAGTCCCACCTTTCTGACTCTAGACTCTCTACCTTGTTTGGGGGACAGGGCACTCCACACTGCTCTTTGTGGTACTGGCCCACTGGACTAGGAGGGTCTATGCTTGGGCCTGGCCCTTGATGTTTGGGCCCAGCTGTGTCACCAGCCCCCACTGCAGTGGCATCGAAGGCAGGAAGTTCCAAGCTCCCCCGGGTGGTGCAGTGGGGATGGGGATACACATGACTGCTGTCATATCTCAAGGTGTCCAGCCCCTGAACATCTGCCGTCGGAGGACAAGGAGCTGGGCATGAACACAGGCAGGGGGGGATGTGTGGGGAAAAAAAAACAGGAAAAACCCAGTCCCTCCAGGGGCCTGGCTCCATCTAGAGATAATGACACTTTCCTGGGCTCTTAACCATCAAGATGGACGTTTCCTGGACCTGTCCATCAGGTGAATGTCACCTGGAGTCTGCTCTATTAGAGAAAGTTTCCCAGGACTCTTGTCCATTAGGAGAATGTCCTCCTGTGTTCATGTCCACCACGGTGATCACTCTCAAGGAAGCTCAGGTGGGACTAACTCAGTTGGGTCCTAGGCTTGGTGCAAAGCACCATGTTGGGGCAGAGGCAGCTTGTTACACTGCTGTTTCCTCACTTCCTAAACTGCCTGGCATTTCCTGCTCACCTTCAATTTGACCTAAGTGCAGGGAGCAGAGCCTGCTTTGTCCCCTAAGAAAAAGTCCTGGAGATTGCTGGCTCCAGCTGCTCTGCCCAAGGCCATGCTCTCTGTGAAGCCTCATTAGCTGAATCTTGGGACTTCTCTCTTATTAGTCCAATCACTTCTGTCTGACATGATGGCTGGCTGCTCCTGGAAGCTTGTCTGCACAGATGCCCACTAGGAAGGGCCTCTGGATAGCGTTGCCTCATCCTCAGAATGACTAGCCATTGACACAGTGGGTGTGCTTAGGATTGAGCAGGGACTGCTGGTAAGCTGACAAAGGACAGTGGTCACTTCTTTGCAAGCTTCTCCTGGTGATCTTCATCCATGGAGCTCTGTAAGCTTAACATCCCCCAGCAGTGCTTTATCTATAAGCCAAGGTTCGTAGGCCAACTCCTGCTTCCCTGAAATGCAGTGCAAAGGCCACACTGGGGGAAAAAGCTCTTCACAGGAACTCGCTGCAGACCACAGATATGAAGGGTCCCAGTTCTTCTGGCTTCCTCCTTCTAGAAGCAACTCTGGACTGGTTTAGAGTCAAAGTGCCATCAGAAAGGCATGGGTTCTAGTGCTGCTAGCAGGGTGACAGAAAACTTTCTGATTCTCCTCTCTTCCACCCACCCCTGCCCCCCTCCGAGAATAGTGGTGATCAGGCCCAGGGCTCTGTGAGCTCTGTCAGAGGAGAATGCACTGGATCATGTTTATCTCATCTTCTGGACACCTTTGTCTCCAGGGCCTGGGTCTCATTCCTTTCTCCTGTCTCCATGCAGAATGTCACTCATTCTTTTTGAGACACATGTCACATATTGAGAGTTTCTGGAAGGATCCCAAGGCTCTAGGGATATTGGAAGAACAAGAAGAGAGACAGAGACTCCATTACAAGGCTAAGAGGAAAACTCCATGATGGGTCCTTCTGTCCAAAATCTAGATCATATAAGTCAATTTCTAAAAAGTTTTGAAATTTAATTGCACAGTTTATATAAATACAAAATAGAGACATGGGCCAGAGTGATAGTTGGACACTTGCTTTGCATCCAGCTGATCCAGTTTTGATACCAGTATCCCAAATGGTCCCCCTGGGCACTACCAGGAGTGATTCTGGAGTGCAGAGCTGGGGTGACCACTGAATACTGTCAAATGTGGACCCAAGTGCTCCCTCAATTGGAGACATGGGGGCCAGGAAGTCCAGGTCACATGTGGTCAAGGCCACATGCTTTGCAAGCTCCAGGATTTGAGTTTGATTCCCAGAACCACAAGGTACCCAGAGGACCGTTGGGTGCAACCTGGAAGGTGGCCCCAAGACCATTGGAGTGACCCCTGGTGGGCCCCAGAAATGTACAGTTCCAGTAGAATCACATTTCAGGCCTGAACATGGGCCCTCAGCCCAATTTGTCCAACATCACTGGGGTTGGTCCCGAGTCCCCTAAAATTCACAGGAATGTTTCGTCCTTTCCTTTCCATTGTCCCATATAGCAAAGTCCTGGGCAGAAGCCAGAGTGAGCAGGTTGCTTGCCCCCCCATCAAAGAGAACCAGCACCTTCTACTTGGCCTAAGCTGGCCCAGGCCATGGGCCTAGCCCTGTGGAAGTGCCGTCAGATTTATATGGTGCTATTTACTGGCCCTGTGCCAATCAGTGACACTTTGAAACTCCCTTATATGACGCACTGCTGCTCTGATAATAAACAAGTCATTAGCTGGGTCGGAGGGCAGCCTCCAGCTGGTTTTCATTCATTGTTTCTGAACCAGCTTGAGAGGCTCATTAAGAGTCAGGGTCCCCTTTGCAAGGCTCAGGAAACCCCTAGAACTAGAGGCAGATGGAGCGTCCACGACCCTAGGCTGAGGTCACTGTGTCATCTGGCCTCCCCTGTGACTACCCACAAGACTCACTGCCTCACCTCGGGATGGGGCACAAACTGCCAGGGTAGCCCTGCCCTTCTGAAGGGTCAAGCCTGCAGATGAGAAAGCAGGGACCTCTGGAGGGGCTGGAAGCTCAGCTGGCAGGTGGAACCCCACGGCCCAGTCCAGAGCTCATGGCTAGACCAGGTATGAGTGAGGGCCTTTTTTCAATGAACCTCAACACTGAGAGGGGAAAAAAGGAAAAGAAACTGCATATATGAACTGCAAGCAGAGGTCGCCTAATTTGATCCCCAACACAATAGGCCAGATGCATCCACTGCTCCACTCCACTCCACTGCTCCTCAACAGTGATCTTCCAAGCACCTTGAAGAGAGTAGTCCCTGGGTACCACTGGGTGTGGCCCCAAACAGAAACATTCCATCAAAAAAAAAGAGAAAAGGGCCCGGGAGATAGCATGGAGGTAAGGCGTTTGCCTTTCATGCAAAAGGTCATCAGTTCGAATCCCGGAGCCCCATATGGTCCCCCGTGCCAGCCAGGAGCAATTTCTGAGCATGGAGCCAGGAGTAATCCCTGAGCACTGCTGGGTGTGACCCAAAAACCACAAAAAAAAAAAAAAAAAAGAGAGAGAGAAAATTGCTCCCAAGCAGTAAAATAATGTGCACCTGATTCTCAACCAGTAAAAATCATGGGGGTACCAGGAGAAGGAGATGCATCCTTTTTTGGAATATATGGCCCTGAACCCTTAGAAGTTGTGTGAACAGCACCAGAGATCACAGAGCACAGCAGAAACAGTACTTCTATCTAGGGAGATGCAGACAGTGCATTAGATTTGTTTAGTGTCATAATAACAGAAAAGGTTACCATAGACTGAAGGAGACTTTAAAAACAAAATGCTTGAGATAACTAAAAAGATGAGAAAGGAATACAAACCAGAAGAAAATAGAATCTATGCACATATGCATATGCTTTCTTATTGAGGTAATGTTGGTTAATAAGACTGTCTATGTCTAAGGAGCACAATTCTACCTCTAGTTTATTTTATTTAGTTATTTATATTGCTTGTTCTTTGTTCACATCCAACAGTGCTCAGGACTTACTCCTGGATCTACGTTTGGGTGGGCTTAGGGAATTATATATGGTACTAGGGGACAAACTAAGTTGGCTTGTGCAAATCAGTCATTTGATCTGCTGTACTGTCTCTCCAACCCTCTCACCTTCTTTAAAATGTGTGTCACCACAGGAACCTGCCACCAAAGTACCAATGGCCTCCAGTGCATTGGAGCTGTCATCCCATCCCCTGCCCCAGCTCTCCAGAGAAACCATCCTGGGGCAGAGTCAAAGGTTGGGTTTTCTTTCACTTGGTTCCCTGCTTTACATTGTCACACCACAGAGGTGGGCAAGATCACCCAGGAAAGGATATTTGGAAAGAGAATAGACAAGTGTGTTATTTTTTACTTTACTTATTGATTGATTGATTGATTGGTTTTTGGGCCATCCCCAGTGGTGCTCAGGGATTCCTCCTGGCTCTCTATTCAGAAACTGCTCCTGGCAGGTTCAGGAAACTATATGTGATTCTGAGGGAATCAAACTGGGTCCCTCCTGGGTTGACCACATGCAAGGCAGACACCCTACCACTGTGCTATCTCTCTGGCCCCACAAATGTGTTTTTTTAATCAAGTCAATAGAACATTTCAGAAGTGAAAAAGACAGTCATAGAGATGGATGTGTCAAACAGCAGATTAGGTAAAGCGGGGGTAGAGGGGGCTGGAGAAAATCTGTGACCCTCAAAGGGGCTACAGAAGACTGTGAGATGATGAGGCAATAGTTTCCCAGCATGGAAGCAAGATGATGCCCCTCCATGAAGCAGTTTGGTCGAGGAACTTTAATATCTTCTGAGGAAGATACTGGCATATAGCCAGTGGGGACAATGATGCTGACACTTGCCCATAACTTCATAGCAACAGAGACACCTCAGATACCCACACAGGACACTGATGGTGACACCTGCTTGTCAGAAACACTGCCACAGTGCAGGGAGGTGCAGCTCACCTCTGACCATAAGGCGCTGGTGGGCCTGCACCCTGAGGACAGGCTGGCATGTGAGAGCTTCACTAGTCTGAGACACAGAGGAAGCACTGGAGGCTGAACCAGCATGCCTGGCACACTCCTGATCCCAACTCGGCTCCTAGTATCCATGGCTCCTTGAGTATTGCTGGGTGCAGTCCTGGAGCCCAACACCACCTGGGGCCTGAGCAGCACCTTGGGCCTGAACTGAACTGTGGCCTGCTTGACTGGGAATCTCTGGTGAGGCCCTACATCTCCTGAGCACTCATTGGGGGGTGGGGAGAGAGAGAAAGAGAGAGAGAGAGAGAGAGAGAGAGAGAGAGAGAGAAGAGGGAGAGGAGAGAAAGGAGAGAAAGGAGAGAGGAGAGGAAGAGAGAGAGGAGACAGATAGACAGACAGACAGAAAGAGAGCGAGAAAGAGATTGGCTTCTGCCCATCTTAGTCATTTCTACACCAGTATTCCCTTTTGTATCCAGTGATCCTTAGCTCAGGGTTCATATCTATGAATTTGACGTTTTGGAGGACCCTACCCTGGTCTGTCCTGTCAGTAACATCTAGTCTGTTTTGTGTCTCTGAGACCCCTGGGGACTTTAAGCATCTCCACATTGTTTTGGGAGGCTTCCACCTCTCTCAGAAAATGAGTTGATGTGCCTGAGAGTCAGAGGAGGGTATTTGCCTTTACAGCTGATCAGGATTTGATCCCTTCCAGTCCCCTGAGCCCCACTAGGAGTGATCCTTGAGCACCGCTGGGTGTGGCTCAAGAATGACCACAATAAGGTGACTCTCCGACATGCCCCTCTTCAGGGGCCTTGAGGCACAGGCCCTGCATCTGTGCACAGTTAGTTAGGGTGCCAGAGACCGCCTGACCCAAAGGGTTGGGTCATGGTAATTGGCTGATGAAATGTGCATGTGGAGGGGTGGGGAGGTCTGAGCAGAAAAGGGGGGCTAATGGGAAGCAAATGCAGTGGGCTATTAGCATTCCTCAGACACCTGCAGGCACTGGACCCGGTGGGGGATGGGCATGGGGGCTCCCCTTGCACCCACAGAACCATGCCATTTGGTTCCAATTAAGGGGTAGGAGCAGGACTGAGAGGGTGGAGACCCTTCTCTGTCTCCTTGGAGAGCCAGAGTTTCCCTTGGCTTGAAAATCCCCTGCGTGGTCCTGTCTCTGGGGTCCCTGATGGGGGATGTTGAATCTCCCCATGTTCCCCTGCAGATGGTACCCTCAAACTCAATACATTTATCCCCAGATTAGAAATTCCTTTGGGAGCAGAGTGGAGGCCAGTTCCTGCACACAAAGTGGGCCCTGCAGTCCCTGAGGGAATGAAGGTCCCTGGCGTGGAGCAGGCATAGCCAGAGTGAGGCACAGGCAGGAAGAAAAAGCAGAATTCGCAGAGGAACCCAAAGAACAGGCCAGGCCACTTTTCCTGGAGGCCCGAAGGACTTTCTACCAATCTATCTTGCAGAGAAGAGAGGGTGCCCCCCAATCCACCTGTGGGGGGGGCGTTCTTCCTTAGCTCCCCCAACCATGGGGGAGCTTGGGGTCCCCAGCTCAGGCTGGAGGCTGGAAGTGCCTTTGGGGGGTCTCTGCTCTCTGGGACCAGCATCTGCACTCCAGCTGGGCAGCCTCTGCCTGTCCAGGGCTCTCATCTGTCCCGTCCAGGGCTTCTTCACTCAGTCCTGCCTTTCGTGACTGGAAAATGTATCCCTTCTTCTTCTGCCATCCCAGCACTTATTTGCTGCCTTACCACCACCCACCACCGACACTTTCCCTCTCTTTGCCCACAGAGCCTCTGAGCCACACCAGCTCTTCCTTCTTCCCTCCTTCCCTTCTCTATCCCTGGGGTGGGGGCTGGCCCCAGGGCGCCTCTCTCCCAACAGATGTGGCCTCCTCTTCTTTCTCCTCCTGCCCCTGATTTGCTTTCTTGAGCAGAGCCAGAGGAGCATCCTGCTTCTCCCCCGACCTGACCTACTGCAGAGCTAGGGGCATGAATCCCAAGAACCCCTGTAGTGAGGCTGGGGAGGACCCTCATCCATCCATGGGGGGGCTGTCCATTCTGCAGCAGAGGAATTTGAGCAGCAAGACTTGAGGTGGCCCCAACATTTGGACCTTGCCTCGAAAATCGGTTGTGCCTAGTGATGAGTACCTGTTAGTGAGTGCATGAGGGCTAGCAAATGTTGGGGCAGACCCCCACTCTCCTGGGGTGCAGACCTACCAGAGACAGCATCACCTGGTGGTTAAAAGGAAGGGATAAAAGAAGAGAAGAGGAGGGGAGGGAGAGAAGAGAAGGGGAAGAGAGTGGAAAGAAAAGGAAGGGAAGGGAGGGAAGAGGTAATTCTGATCACTTGGAAAAAATCACCCCTTAATTATAAAGAAAAATTACATAGGGACAATGTGGCTGGTGGGAAGTAGGGGAGACAGAGAAGGTAGAGGAAGGAGTTTGTGGGGCACAGGATAGACATAGGACAAAGACAAGCCCTTTATTGCTGTTGGGTCCTTAGGAATGGAATGTTAGTGGAGTGGTAACCAGGCCAAAGGTCATCCTCCAGGCTCCAAAGTCAAGGCGAAGCTCTCATTCACCCAGCACTGAGTGGGCCAGGAGGACACTTTGCTTGTTCATTTGTCTGGACCAGGGGCTGATGAATGAGTCTGTCCGGGGGAACCCCCTCAGGCCTATTACCTTTTGAGGAGACAGAAGGGGAAGATTGGAAATGGAATCCCCATGGCCCTGTGGGAGGACTCCTGCTCTATGTGGAAGGAGGATAGCTGGACCATCTCTTTGTGGCAGAAAGAAGGAAGGAAGGAAGGAAGGAAGGAAGGAAGGAAGGAAGGAAGGAAGGAAGGAAGGAAGGAAGGAAGGAAGGAAGGAAGGAAAAGGAAGGAAGGGAGAGAAGAAGAAAGAGGATAAAAGGGAGGAAGGAGAAAGGGAAGAGGAGGAATAAGAAGAAGGAAGGGAGGATGAAAGAAAGAGGGAGGAATGGGGCCGGGAGATAGCATGGAGGTAAGGCGTTTGCCTTTTGTGTAAAAGGTCATCGCGATGTTCGAATGCCGGTGCCCCATATGGTCCCCCGTGCCTGCCAGGAGCAATTTCTGAGCATGGAGCCAGGAGTAACCCCTGAGCACTGCCGGGTGTGACCCAAAACCCACAAAAAAAGAAAGAAAGAGGGAGGGAGGATTGAGAGAGAGAGAGAGAGAGAGAGAGAGAGAGAGAGAGAGAGAGAGAGAGAGAGAGAGAGAGAGAGAGACAGAGAGAGAGAGAGAGAGAGACAGAGAGAGAGACAGAGACAGAGAGAGAGACAGAGAGAGACAGAGAGAGAGACAGAGAGAGAGGAGGAGGAGGAAGGGAGGAAGCTCTTTCGAGGTTGCCTGGTACCTGTGGGGCCAGCATGGGCGGTTCAGGTGGGCAGGCACAGGCCAGGCCGGGCTGGATGGCCCTGGTAGGGGCCCTGCCCCTTGAATGCAGCTATTGTCTGAGGTCTCTGCTCAGAGAAGGCCTAGTGAAAAGAGCTTGTTAGAGAGGCCAGGCCAGAGACAAGCTGCCCTCAGAGAGCCAGTGAACCATGCGAAATGACTTAAACTAACATCCCTGACTGCTCTGGGCCGGGACCCAGGAGTCAGGCGCTCATCAGAAATTCATAGAAGGTGCCCCGCGGCTCGGCTTTCTGGATGCCTTGTTCATTGAGCGGTTTTCTCTTTCCAGCCCCGCGGCTCTGAAAGGGAGACAGGGGCTGCCTGATGGGGAAGATCAAGTGGGCTTTGAAAGCCTCTCTTGGAGTTTATTAAACCTCAGGGCTGGGCTGGGCCAACTTGTTGCCCCATAGACCTGCAATCAACCCTATATTTTCAGGCCCTAAACTTGTGAATGTGTGCAGGGGACAGGGTGCAGGATGTCGCCCAGTCCTCAGTTCTGTACGAGGGAGTATATGAAGGAGGGGGCTCGGTTGGGGGTGCAGGCCCTTCACCCTCACAAATTCCTCAGACCATCTTCCTAGATCCAGGACTCCTTTGGCTTCCTAGCCCCTGCAAAGCGCTTGTGCTAGAGCTGGGGGCCACAGGGAGTTCCTAATTGTCTTAGAGTTCAGAAACCAAGTAAGAGCAGGATGAGATTGCCAGGGAGTGGAGAGAACCTCAGGCTTCCTGGCTCTAGAAAGGGAAGAGGAGAGACCATGCAGTGCTCCCAAACTTCTGTGCAGAATTGGGCACAGATGCAGTAATTTCAAACAGGCATAGCTCAAAAGCTCCTGGAGAGACCTGAGACCTGGAGTAGGGATATGTAGTCTTCTGGGAAAGGCCTCAAACTAAACCACCCCCATTTTAATCTTTTTTTTGGGGGGGTCAAGCTTGGTAGTGCCCAGGGCTTCTGGCTTGTATTCAGAAATCACTCCTCGAGGGGATTGAGGGACACTATGGGGCGTCATGGATTGAATCTATCTATGTCCACTATATAGAAAGCAAGTATCCTTCCCTCTGTACCATCTCTCTGGCCCCATTTAAATCTTTGGTGATTTTATTACCTTGTCCCCTTCCCTCGCTATCTTAAAGTCCCGCTGACACTCTTTCCTACACCTGAGAAGTCTCTCTGGCCAAGCAGCTTTGAATTCGAGGTGCAATCTGTCTTTGCCCTCTTTATTTGAGTTTCAGTCTGTCTCTGTCCCCCTTGAGAGTGTCCGTGCACCCCATATTTTCCTAGAACATCTTTTCTCAGTAACTGGAGTAAATGAGCAGATGGAGTTGGTGCAGAGAGGAAACTGAACCCCAAGTCCTCCATGGGAGGCTAAGGAGCTCACAGGGGTCAGGGCACCTGCCATGCCTGTGCAATCTATGCTACTATATGATCCCCTAAGCACCCCAGGATGGCTCTGAACAGGCCTGCAATCCTCTGGACTCAAGCACTGAGCCATCCAGCCCACTGGGCTGAGTACTACTGCCAGTGGCCCCTGGACTCCCTGAGTGTCCCAACCTGCTAGATGTGAAGTCACTTATGCCCTGCCTCCTGCCTCATGGTTCTCTGAGGCTACTTTAGAGTTCCTGGGGAGCTGGCTCAAAGGGCTGTTTTGCATGTAGAAATCTCAGCTTCAGATCTAGTACCACTTGGTCCTCCCAGCACAGAGCCAGAAAACAGAAAAAAAATCCACCTGCTCTCTGAGATAAAGGAACTAAGAACCCATAGATCTAGTAAAATCAGGATGAGTTTGTTTAGAAGGGGATTTGGGGTCACATGTGGCAGTGCTCAGTGGCTACTCCCAGTAGCCTCCCTGTCCTCAGTCAGGGGCGGGAGTTTGGGATCTCAGAGTGCCAGGGATTGAACCAGGGTCAGCTGTGTGCAAGACTATTTTTCTATTCTTGAACTTCCTCTTGTGGGCTGCCAGGCTCCCCTACTGGAATCAGGGTGCAGCCTCCTGGCCTATCCACTACTTCCCAAAGACAGTCAGGGATGTGGCTCCACTAATTCAGGGGGGGGGGGAAAGTATATTGTTCAATATTGTTGGGGGCAGAACATAAAGGGGACAAATGCTGCTCACTGGAGCTGAATGAACTCAGTACATCACAGGTTATTTCCCACAGAGCAGAACCCCCAGAACCTGCCCTTCCTCCTGCCTCACTTCCCAACTGGAGGAGACCCCTACCAGGCTCTTCCCACCTTGGGAACTCCTTCCTTCCTCACCTTCTTTCCTTTCTTTCTTCTTTCCCTCCTCCTTCCCTCTATTTCTTTCTGCCTTCCTTCATCCCTCACTCACTCCTTCACTTCCTTCTTCCCTTCTTCCTTCCCTCCCTTCTATACTCCTTTCCTCCCTCCCTCCCTTCCTCTCTCTCCTGTCCTCCCTCTCTTTTTTCCTCTCTCCCTTTCTTTCCTTCTATTTTCCTTCCTTTTTCTCTCTTCCTTTTTTTTGGTTTTAGGGTCACATCTGGTGGTGCTCAGGGGTTATTCCTGGATCTACACTCAGAAGTCGCTCCTGGCAAGCTTGGGGAACCATATGGGATGCCGGGATTTGAACCACTGTCTGAATCTGCTGCATGCAAGATAAAAGCCCTACTGCTGTGCTATCTCTCCAGTCCTTCTCTCTCCCTTTATTTCTCTTTTTCTTTCTCTCTCTGACTTTTCTCACTCTTTTTTTCTTTCATTCCCCCTTTCCTTCCCACCCTTCGTATCCACTATACTACCTCATCAGCCCCTTGCTCTGAAACCTTTTGTAGCTGCTTTCAGTTATTCCATCTTTGTCTACTACAATCTCTCCATCCAACTCTAGATTTTTCTACACACCCCCTCCAGATGTGGAAGCCCAGACAAACTTTTCTGAGCTGGTGGGGGGACTCTCACACTCTTTAAGAGATGGTGAGATCAGGCGTCACCTGCTTTCTCTCCCCATATTCCATATGGCCCTGGGTCGTGGACATTGATTTACAAGGAATGTGAGCGCAAGCAAAGGCGTCAGGGAGAGGTTGGGGGGTTGGAGGGACTCCGGGTCCATGAGAAAGACCTGGATTGGAGTCAACCAAGTACCCCCCTTTCTCTTGGGGAGGGTCCTTAAAAAGTTGGGAGTTGGAAATGAGAGCGTCATAAATTTGGGACCCAGCTTTGCACGAGCTGCCCCGACCCCCACCTCCCCCTCAGAAATGTGCAGCTCGCGCCAAGGTTTTCTCTCTGGCTCCACTTGGAAGTGCAGACTTCGTGGGCTTGAGATGAAACAGATGCTGCTCTGGAATGTGGCTCTCGGCCAACGCAGCGCTCTACGCCCCACACAATTCACAGCCATCTGCCTGCTGAGGTTGAGCCTGGTGTGTGTGCTTATGTCTATGCATATATGTGCACATGTGTGTGAGTGTGTGCAGTGGATGCAGAGGGGTTTCTCCGTCTCCACAAGCCCCTCCTGGCCATGACTTCCTGAAGCACCCAATATCCCGTCCTGAGTAGGGCGCACCCAAAGCCAGATGCCAGGTGGACAGTGCTAGTGAATGTGGTCCTCTGCATCATCTTTGAATGCTATTTGTTTCCTGCTCACAGACCCAACAGCCTTGGCCCTGCCCTGTGCCCCTGAGTTCCACTATTCCTTCTCCTTTCCTTCTCTGACAGTCTCTGCTGGCTCCACTAGTTCCCTGCCATTTATGGTAGTCCTTGTGCCCCCTTCAGCCTAGCCCAGACCCAAGTTTGATCTTTGGCATCCCATATTGTCCCCTGAGCCTGCCAGGAGTGATTTCTATGCACAGAGCCAGGGGTAACCCCTGAGCACCACTGGGTGTGACCCCAAGTCCCCCCAAATAAATTAAAACAGTGGGGAGTGACACATAGTCAGCTTGGGTTCAATCCCTGGCATAACAAATGTTTCCCCCAAACCCAGCAGAAGTAATACCAGAACACAGAGCCAGGAGTGATCCCTGAGCACTGTCAGGTATGGCTTAATAAATAAAACAGAACAGAACAAAACAAAACTAATTATTTTAGGTGTGCTGAAGTGATAGTACAGTGAGTGGGACAGTAGGCTTGCACTCAGCTAGCCCAGGTTCAATGCCTGATTGAACCCATATGGTTTCCCATCCACTGCAAGGAGTAAACCCTGAGTTTCCCTGGATATGACCCAAAAGCAAAACAAATGAACAAACACTAAAATGTTATTTCTTTTGAATTTGAGGCCACACTCAACACCACTCATGGGCTACTCATAGCTCAGGGCTCAAGGTCACCCCAGAAGGTATTCTGGGGGACTACACAACCTAGGGTTGCCTGTGCAGCTCCCATACAGGCTATCTGTCTGATCCTCGGTGAGCATCCCTGATTCCTATCACCAAGACACTTCCTTGTTGGTGACATGGTCAGGATGGCACCTATGGCCACATGGCTGGTTTTGCAAGTGAATAGCAGGTGGAAGAGACTCCACAGAGGACAGGGATTACAGGGCTCTGGAGTTAGCATTTTGGGAAAAGGGGTGGGGACCTGAGGGGAAGAGGTTCAGGGGAAAGGCCTTGAGTCTGGAAAGAACCTTAGGATGATTGAATTCATCACTGTTTCCTTCTCTTTCTTTCAAAGGAGCTCTCTCAATGGAGGGGGACTGGGGCCATGCCTGGCAATGCTGGGAGGAGGTAATATGATATCAGGATCAAGCTTAGGCAAGATATGTGCTCTACTACTTGACTCATCTCTCCCAGTGTACCCCACACATCCATTCTTTTGGGGAGGCTGCACCCGGTGGTGCTCAAGGCTTATTCCTGCTAGGGATCATTTCTGGAAAACTTGGTGGAACATATGAGAAACTGGCTATCCAAGTTGAGTCAGACATGTGCAAAGCAAGCACCCTACCCACAATATTATCTCTCTGAAAACCCCCCAGTTTGTGATTAGTGGAGTCCCACCCAGTGACCCCATATCCTGTTCCTTGATTGACAGAGTCCTAATCTGCTAATTGGCACTCTATTTTTTTGTTTTGTTTTGTTTTTTGTTTTTGGGTCACACCCGGCAGTGCTCAGGGGTTACTCCTGGCTCCATGCTCAGAAATTGCTCCTGGCAGGCACAGGGGACCATATGGGGCACCAGGATTCTAACTGATGACCTTTTGCATGAAAGGCAAACGCCTTACCTCCATGCTATCTCCCAGGCCCCATAATTGGCACTCTATATGTAACCAGGGCACTGTTTGAGGCTTTGTGTTTGGGATCCTGGTGTCAGAAGAAAGTGGTGGGGAGGAGATGTGGGGGGTATATGGAAGTGGGAGAGCTGTTCACCCCACAACAGAGAAGAGAAGGGAAATTGGGATGGGGCAACTAGAACCCGGGTTCTGCATGTATGAGCCCTGGTTTTGGTCCCTGTCACTGCAATGTCCCCAAACACCATTAAGGTGAGCCCTGAGGGGCCAGAGCAATCGAACAGTGCCTTGCATGCAACTGACCCAGGACTGACCCAGTTCATTCCCTGGTATCCCATATGGCCTCCCCAAGCCTGCCAAGAACAATTTCTGAGTGCAGAGCCAGGAGTAACCCCTGATTGCCGTCAGGTGTGGCCCCAAAACAAAAACAAACAAAAAAAGGTGAATTCTGAACTTTGACTCAGAAGTAGTCCTTGAGCCCAAACAAAATTAGAAATGAAAGAAACACAACTCTGCTACTTGGCTGTGGGGCTTGAAGTAAAGCTCCACGTTTGGGGAAGAGCTCAGAATTAGGGGTGCACACTAGCATGTGCAAGATCCACAATCTAATCCCCAGCACCACATGGTCCCCCAACACTGCTGGGTGTAGCCTTGGTGGCACCCAAACATAGTTGGGCCTCAGCAGGCCCACACTACCACATATTAAACCCTCTGACCTGGAAGATCAGGTCACCAGGAATTTCTCCTAAGCCCCTTAAACACTGCATGGATGGCCCTTAAAAATAGTTTACAAAATAAAACTCCATGTTCAGGGGTTGGAACAGGTAGGGAGCTTGCCTTGCATGTGGCTGACCCAGGTTTGATCTCCTGCATCCCATATGGTCCCCAGAACCTGCCAGAATTTTTTTCTTTTGTGTTTTTTTTTTTTTTGGGTCACATCCGGCAGTGCTCAGGGGTTACTCCTGGCTCTATGCTCAGAAATTGCTCCTGGCAGGCACGGGGGACCATATGGGGCACCGGGATTCGAACCGATGACCTTTTGCATGAAAGGCAAACGCCTTACCTCCATGCTATCTCCCAGGCCCCCAGAATTTTTAAGTGATTCCTAGGTGTGGGGTCAAGAGTAACCCTTGCACACACTACCAAGCAAACAAAAACCAACTGATAGACCTCCATGCTCAGTGAACTGGGGTTCTGTGTTGCCAGTACAGGAAAGTCAGAGAGCATAGAGCTGAGATTGGACACGGATCCCATGAGGAGAGAGAGCAAAGGGGCTGGTGGATCATTCTGTGTGCTCTGCCCTTCTGCCAGTGCACATGAGTTGCAGAAAGCAGGAGTCTAATCTGACACCAAAAGCAGAGGGATGAGGCAGAGTGCCATGTCAGCATAACTATCCTCCCCAGGCAAGGCTGAGCCACCCTCTAGCAGGGCTGAGCTGAGGGTCAGAGCAAATGCTGCACCTGAGTTAGGGAGAGTCTGGGGTGGCCCCTGCCTCCCCACACTTTGCAGGAGGGAACGTGTTTTCCTGTCTCACAGAACTCATGTGGAACAACATGCAGTATAACTACTGAAGCTGTTTAATGTTTTCTTCTGCTTCCCTAGAAGTGTCATCATGTGTGTACTTACATGTATGGTGTATGCACACACCCACAGTGTGCATATACACATGTGGCAATTACAAGCACAGTGATATATGTGTGTTATGGGTGCCCATGTGTGCTGTTTTGTTCCTGTGTGCTGTGTGTGAATTTTGTGTGTGCCTGTGGTATTGGGGAGTGATGGGGTGATGAAGGTGTGGTCAGTCAGAATGCGAGGCACCCGGGGCCCAGGACACACATGTCTTCCCCTCATGAAGAAGGGCAGGGAGCTGGGTATGCCCCATAGTGCCTTGGCAGGAGCAGCTAAAAGTGGGTCCCACTTGGGGCAGCAGGCGCCCTCCCATCTGGAAGACAGTTGTATCATGCCTGCCCTCCATATGCCGGCCAGATGTGCAATACCTGTTAGAACTAACCCTCACAAGCCTAGTGGGGCGTGGGCTGCCCTCGGGAAAAGGCCCCACGGCTGCCTTTTATTTCCCTGGGGCTCTGAGCTTCTTGGAGAATCTGGGAGCACTCTGGGGGGCAGTATGGCCAGAAACATGTTCTGGCATGCAGGTTCTCATCTCCAAACCTTACAGACATGACAGCCTCCACTCCTTGGGGGACACCCTGTGTGTGAGTGGCAAGGACAGTGTCTCAGGGTCACAACATGGCTGTTAGTATGTGAGGGAGGCAGGGCCAGGCAGCCAAGATTTAGGCAGACAATAAGACAAAGCTTGATGGTGAGAGGAAGCCCTCCCAGTCACCCCCACTCCACCCCAGTACCTTGGGAATGGACCCAAAGGTAGGGGGAAGGAGTATAGCCATCTTCCTCAATATAACTGGGCATTTTCCTCCACAGCTCCCCCAAGCCAGCTCTCCAAAGGCACAGCGGGCTTTTGGCAGTGGACTCTATGGACGCTGTTCCCCTGTACCTGATTTCAGGCTACTCAGTATAGGGGCTGTCAGCCCTCAGGCACATTCCTGTGAAAATCCTTGGTCCTGGCAGATGCATGGCCCTGTGCCCTGGAGATGGGGGGCAACTTTGCTTTTTGGGTCCAAGCCAAAAGCATTTCAGGTTGGGGTGACTCAGCCCCCTGGGTCACATTCTTTGGGGTTCCAATGGGGTATGACCCGAAGGCAGGAACTGGGTTAAGAGATGAGCCCAGGAGCCCTCCTTGGTCCCACCGAGTCCCGGCTGGGGGCGGGGTATCCGGAGGCCTTGAACAAGATCTAAAGGTTCTTCATGCGGAGAGACAGATCAAACCCAATCAGGGCCTAAGTGAAAACACACGGGCCCATAAAATGTCCTGGGAAGGGTGCCACATTAATAAAAGGGGGGCCTGCCAGGAATGTGAGAGGGGGCGTTGGGGGAAAACATGAACGCTGTCAACTCTGCTCTGCACATTGTTTCTCATCTGCACAGAGAACAACCCAGACCAGTGGTGGGGAGCCTCAGAGATACTTGCCTGGTCTCCTCTCACCTTGGTGGAACTGGTGGGTCCAGCCTGACCACTGTCCTTCCACAATCCCTGGTGCCCCTGAGCTGAAATTCCTTGGGCTGCTGGGGATCTGGCTTGAGTCTGCGAAGTTGGCAGTATCTGATGCCAAGTGAAACCTGGTGTCCACTCATGCACTTGGGAACGGTCCCGACGAAAATTCACACCCCTCTCCCAACCCAACCTGGGTAGCAGGACTAGGTCTTGGCACCTTCCCAGGCTCCCCCAAAGTGAAGAGCTCAGGCAGCTGTTAGCTTTTAGGTGGGGCTTCCTGAGAGCCAATGACACTCTAACCCAGGGCCAGCAGGATGGGGGTTAGAGGCTGGAGTACTAGTACAGCAGATAGGGCTCTTGCCTTGCACATAGTTTTATCCCTGGCACCCCATCTGACCCCCCATTACAATGAGAGATTCCTGAGTACAGAGTAAGCACTGAGAGCCATCAGATGTGGCCAAAACATGAAATAAATTTAAAAAGGACAGAGGAGGGCCAGAGCACAGTGGTAGGGCCTTGCAAACAGCCTTTCATTGCACACGACTGATCCAGGACAGACCTGGGTTCGATCCCCGGCATCCCGCATCCCATATGGTCCCCCAAGCCAGAAGCGATTTCTGAGTGCGTAGCCAGGAATAATCCCTGATCATCACCAGGTGTACCCCCCCCCAAAAAAAAAAGGACAGAGGAAGGGGATGGGAAGTGGTTAGCTGGTAGAATGACCCCAGAGTAGTGCTGGGAGTGGCTTGGTAACACCCTTCTGCCCCATCTTTCCTTACTCAAATACTGAACCTGAGCCTTCAGTCATACTCCACGTTTTGTTTGTTTTGTTTTGTTTTGGAGCCACACGCTGCTGTGCTCAAGGGATACTTATTGCTCTGTGCTCAGAAATCATTCCTGGCAGACTCAGAGACCTTATGGGATGTGGGGGACTGAACATGAGTCAATCTTATGCAAGGTAAATGCTATCACTATGGTCCTTTTAGCCATACTTTTAAAAGAGGAAGGGAGGGGAGAAGCGTGGAAGGGGAGGACACCTGTCCTGGCCAGACAGATGTTGGGTGAGGGTGGAGCGAGGAGCTCTGGATCTGCAGGGCACCCAGGAGAGAGCCTGAGTTCATTGGGCGGGGGGGGGGGGGAAAACAGTCACATATCTACTGACCTCTTAGGAGGCTTCAGGAATGACCCAGGGCCTAATGTGCCTGCCTGAGAGTGTGAGGTGGTGAGTCCCACTCCACACACGCCCTTATTGCCCCTGAACATCCTGAATGTGGCTCCAGAAATGTGGGACCCCAGCCCGCTACTGCAACCCAGCACAGAGTACCTGGTTCACTGCCACCACAGAAAAGTGGGGAGGAGAAGCCATTTAAAAGCCACCACTCTGGAAATACATTCTCTATACAAAAACAGGTAAATTTTGGTCTATAGTTTAAAAGTATTTGTAAAAGTGGGGCCGGAGAGATAGCACAGCGGAAGGAGATTTGCCTTGCATGTAACCAACTTGGGTTCAATTCCCTGCATCCCATATGGTTCCCCTAAGTCTGTCAGGGGTAATCTCTGAACTCAGAGCCAAGAGTAACCCCTGAGTGCTCGCTTCGGCAGCACATATACTAAAATTGGAACGATACAGAGAACATTAGCATGGCCCCTGCGCAAGGATGACACGCAAATTCGTGAAGCGTTCCATATTTTTTAAAGAAAATAAAAAAAAAAAGAGTAACCCCTGAGTGCTGCTGGTGTGGCCC
Source organism: Crocidura indochinensis (assembly GCA_004027635.1). NCBI lineage: Eukaryota > Metazoa > Chordata > Mammalia > Eulipotyphla > Soricidae > Crocidura > Crocidura indochinensis. The sequence goes on from PVKC010012296.1 coordinate 18,261, forward strand.
CACCAAAATAAATAAATTAATAAAATTAATAAAAAGATCCTATCATTGGGGGTCGGAGCAATAGCGCAGCGGTAGGGTATTTGTCTTGCACGCGGCTGATCCAGGATGGACCTGGGTTCAATCCCCAGCATCTCATATAGTCCCCTAAAGCCAGGAGTGATTTTTGAGCGCAGAGCCAGATGTAACCCCTGAGTGTCACCAGGTGTGGCCCCAAAACAAAACAAAACAAAAAAGTGGAGTCAGAGAGATAGCACAGCTGTAGGGCTTTTTTGCCTTGTATGCAGCGAACCCAAGACAAGCAGTGGTTTGAATCCCGCATTTCATATGGTCCCTCCTAGCCTTCCAGGAGCGATTTCTGAGCACAGAACAGGAGTAACCCCTGAGTGTGCCACCGGGTGTGACCCAAAAAACCCAATATATATACATATACACACATACATATTTGTAAAAGTAACAGGGTACACAGGAAAGACCCTTAAAGTCTCAGTGGATAGCTCTCAGACTCGGGGAAACAGCAACCCTTTGGTTGGAGGGACAGCAGTTTTATGAGTCTGGGGCCAGAGACTGTGGAGGTCATGGAACTGAAGGTTTCTGACAAAGAGCTGTACTCCTGTCTTGGGCCTGGAAGCAGAGGCCCCTGTGCATTTGGTGCATGGGGAATTTGAATGCAGTTAATAGTTGCCTGGCCATGTTGGGGCGCCTCATCTCTTGGCAAGAATGTGTGCTGAGCCCCAGGGAGCCGGAAGCAGCTGAAATGCTGCCCATTCCTGCTGCTACCTGAGTAGCAGGACAGCTGTGAACAGCTGCAGGCCGGGTCTCCCCAGAGAGGGAACTCAGAGTCTGGAGTGTCCGTTTATGCTGGGAACAAGGCAGGACAGGAGCCACTGGTCTGAGAGCTGCAGAGGCAGGGCCAAGGACCCCCACCCTCAGTAGGTCACTGTAATATTCACAGATGGCTAGACAAAGGCCCAGAAGAGAGGGCCTATTGGTGTGAAGTTGGGGTAGGGTGGATGCTTCCCACTTCCAACCCAAGCTTCAAACCTCATGACTAGTGGGGCAAAAATTCAGAAAAGGTCCCTCACGGGTGCAGGCTGCAAACAATTGAGAGAGCAAAAAGTGCCCCCCAAAGGCCTTTCAGCTAATCACTTTTACAGTACATCATGAAAAAGTGAGGAGACCCACTCACGCTCCCTTTACCACTGCCAGAACTGGACTTTCTCATCCTGTCCCTTAACTGGAAGGTCAGGAACCAGTTAGATCCTAGTGGCCCTGAATCCAAAGGACAAGGGAGCAGATTTGGGCCATAGAGCAGTCAATTCACATTCACATCATTAGTAGAGTGACCTATGAAGGCGACTCAGCATTAGAGCATCTGGCTTGCATGTATGAAACCCAGAACCACATTCAAACACGTGTGTGCACACAAATCATGTAGTTGAGGTACAAAACAAGAACTCAGTGAGGGGCAGTGGAGAGTGGGGCCATGAGTGAAAAGAACCAGCTTTAATTCCCCCATTTTACAACTTGTTCCCTGGCTATGATCTCTATGCTCTGGGCCTTAGTTTATTCATCTGTTAAATGAATGTGGGATTCCTGTGAGAAACAGATTTATCTTAGAGTAAAGCATGCAGGAAGGGGCTAGGCATCAATGCTATTGATGATTGATGACTGATGAGTATTGCGGTTACTCCCTGAGGCTGTTTGGGGTAGTTGGGAGAGTTCTGTGGATAAATCCTTCAGACTGGGATGAGCCTTATTTGCAGCTGTCAGCATTTTTCTAGGGACCTGGTGACATAAACTTGAAGGTTTGGTAAATGCAAACCAGCACGATATGTGTGTTCTTTTTCTTAGGGTCTTTTTTCATATCATTTTCTCTGGGGGAGGGGATCCCCAGCAATGCCTGGTGGGAGGGGACGTAGAGGGCCAAGTGCAATGTGGTCTGGCTTTTTTCAGGGCCTAGGAACTTTTCTCTATCCTACGTGACTGGGAATATAAATCTAGAACAGAGCACTCGGAGTATTTACCCATCTACACCAAGGCTCCACAGGCAGGTTTCCAGTCTGCAGTGGGCAATTAAGTTTTGGGGAGTCGAATATTATGTCTGGATTTCTACTGCATGGAGAGAGAGCATGTTGGCCAGGGTCAACTCTAGAAACTCATGCTCTGAGTTTCTCAGAAGAGGAAGTCTGGTTATGGACATGAGTTTCTTTTGCTTTTTTAGGGGGTCCCTGGGAGGCATACTCAGTGGTCCTTGGGAGCTACTCCAGGTTCTGTGCTTGAAAGTCACTCCTGGCATTGCTTAGGGGACCTTGCAGTCCTGGGAATCCAACCTGGGTCTCTCACATTCGAAGCATGTTTTCAGCCCTTTGAGCTGGCCTGGGTCTCTCAAGAAGTTGATATTACAGCAGCAGCAGGATCAGAATTGGGCTAGGCTGACTCCAAGGCCAGTATGGAAGCTGAGCTGTGCAAGGAGCAGTCTGTCCTGGGACCTTCTTTTTCTGATCTTTCCGAAAGGACACCTTCTTCAGAACACTGCCGCCTTCAACTTGCATGAACCCCTCTCAATTGCCTGCAGGAGGAAGATGGAGTTGAGGATGGGTGGAGAAGGAGAGAAATGAGGATGGGGTGTCCCTGAAAGGCACCTGCTTCTGCCAAGCCACTTGGAGCCACTTGGACAAAGACCCCTAAACAGCAGTCTTCCTTCCTTATCAGCCTGCAATGAGAAGTTGGGACTCAAGATCTCCAGTGCAGTGAAGGGTTTGGGGAGCTGTAGAATTGGGACAAGCTCACAGGTAGGAGCCCCTGCTGTGCAGACTGAGGTCATTCCTGGCAACAGCAACCAGCCCCACTCTCAGATGCCTGCAGGTCTGTTTTAATCTCCGCAGCAACCACATTCCTCAGCAGGGCGGAAAGAGGCTGTACACAAGGCTGCTTTCCATCAGAAATGATTCCAGCTCACTAGGGTCAGATATTTCAGAGAGTTTTTTTTTTAAGGCATAAAATTGAGAGGGTCTGACTAAATGCAGGAACCAGATGCAGAGTGAGGTGGTGAGGCCTGGAGTGGGGGAGAAGTGTCAGAGAGAGATGAAGAGAGGAAAGATAGAGACTTGGAAGAATTCTCTTTTGGGGTCCTCCGGCCAAGCCTTCTGCAGAGCCTGCTGACTTCTCTGCTGCTATCCTGCATCCACTCACCCCAATCCCCACTCTACCAAGTGTTGTGCAGGAATAAAATTGACTAATCTCTATTTTTGTGGAGCAAATGGAGGCAAACCTCACAGGTTTAGAGTAACACAAGTTTATTATAGCATAATTCTTTTTTGGGTGGGGGAGAGATTGGGTTTTGGAATTACACCTGGCTGTAGTCAGAGTCCATCCCTAACTCTGTACACTAAGGTTATTCCTGACAGTAATTGAGGGACTTTATATATGTGGTGCCAGGGATGGAACTAGGGTTAGCTGTGTGTGACCTTATATCCTGTACTGTCTCCTCACCCTTATTGCTCATGTTCTGAAGTTGAAGCACTACCTTGGGGTGTCACCAAGCTATACTCTGGATGTAGTGGGGGTTCTCATCTGAAATCTCATCTCATCTCACCCCCTAGGACAGTGTCCACTTCCATTCTCTGCCATTAGCCAGGACATCATATTACCTGGACATCAAAATAGCCTATGTGGGATGTGGGATGTGCTCTGAGGTCCCTGTTTGGGACCCTGGGGAAGGGTTCTCACAGGTGGGGCCATGGAAGGAATATTGGGCACAGCAATAGCGGGTCTCCCGGGGTGGGGCGGGGGCTAGGAGGCTCAGTAAATAGAAGCTGCCACCATTCTTTGCTCTTGAGGAGCCCTTGAGGTTCAAATAGGGAGCTGGGAGCCCAAAGCTGAGCTCACAGGAGGAGCAGCAAGTGCCTGACAGCTGCTGGAGTGAGCTGGGGAGCCACAGAGGCAGTGGCTGTTTAGATTAGTTTGCTAATTGGCCAAGTGTTAGCAAAGCCTCTTGTGTATACAATGGGACTAGTTAATCTTGTATATTTGTCTATCCACTCATGTTCTGTCAGTCCCGGATCTTCTCAGCTGTCTGCCTCTTGCTGTCAGTTTTAGGCCAAGAAAGGGTAGTGGCTCACAGGACTCTTTCTCTGATACCCCTGAGCATAAATGGGGGCAGGAGGAAAGCAATCACAGACAGAGAAAAGAGATTCCAGGTCCCTGGCCAGCTCCACCCATATTCCTTCCAGTAACAGGCACTCTGTCTCTCTGACCACAGAGAACAATGCTCAACATGTGCATGAAGCGTGCTGACAGCTTCATGCACCAGGACATGAAGACTTGAAACCTGCTGAATGGACTTTCTTGTTCCAAACAAGACAACCAAGGCAAGGCATAGACAAGGTGCTGATGCCCTACACGGGCAGCAAGAGTCTGAGCTGAGGAGAAACTGAGCACTTGCACTCTCTTTTCTTGCCCAGTCTTGGTGAGTCTTGCCAAATTCTTGTTACTGTGGCTCTGAAGACTCTCCTTGTCCATGGCCTTGGTCTATCCAAGTGTTCTGACCTACCTCTCAGAGATTTTAGGTACTTGCTCTTTCTGCATCCCCATCCCCCAGGAACCATCACTTCCCTGTGCTCGGCATCTGCAGTACTGAGATTAGACTCCTCAATTTTCCCAAGCATCACCACTCATCCAATTGTCAGCACTTTTAAATCAGGGACCAAGAGAATGAAGTTGCCCCAAACCAGCACAAATACTGATGTCTTTGTTGCTAATAAAAGCAAATGCTGAAGCTGAGGAGAGGAAAGATCCCTCCTGTGTAGGTGTGAAAGGTGGCGGGTGACTGAGAACATCTGCCCTGCAAGCTTCAGTTTTGAGTTTAGTCCCTTTGTTCACCACTTATACTCCCACCATCCAGTAGTTCTGCTCTCTGTGACCCCTGGTGCTACATGATATTTCCAGGCACACATGCCACAAAGGGTGTGAGCAGGTGAGTACCATAACTTAGTGATGTTCGAGCAGCATGGCCAGGAAGTGAGAAGCAGGACAAGCACATGTTGAGGGCCCCTCCAGCAGGATGGATGACCAGCATGGTGGCCTCAAGTCTTGGCCCAGCACCACAGTTAAAAGAGCGCAGCCTGACTGTGCATGTTCCCCGGACATACCACAGCCTATGTGTGACCCCTCAAATGACAACAATGAAGGGAAGGGGAGATTCTTTTAAAGAAAGATTTTGGGTGGCAGATGTGTCCACATAGAGGGCCCCTGCTAAGTTATTATTATCTTTCCTCCTTGACACTCCCCAGAGAAGGAAACTTCCTTCAGTGACATTCCTTGAAGCCAGAACAAGGTCCTGAGCATTATTTCCAGTTTCACCTCACATGCCATGTATGTGCAATGCTAGCAGTGCTGTTCTTGCCAGTGGGAATCCAAGTGCCACAAGTGTGATCTCTAGCATGTCAAAGAGGTGTGTGTGCCCATTCCCTGTTCGTGCAGCAACACAGGAAGGGAACAGGGTGATCCTGGAAAAAACAGTTCTCTAGAGCAGCGTGCGTGTGATAGCCCTGTTGGAAACCGGAGCCCCAGAGAGAGGGCAGATTGTGCAATATTATGCAGCAGAAGATGAAGCATGGATTGGGTTTGATCCCAGCACTGCAAAAATCCTATTACCCAGTGGGTTTAAGAACCAGGATTT
>PVKC010012297.1:0-23908 GCA_004027635.1 Crocidura indochinensis
TTCTTCTTCTTCTTCTTCTTCTTCTTCTTCTTCTTCTTCTTCTTCTTCTTCTTCTTCTTCTTCGCTTTTTTGGGCCACACCCAGTGATACTCAGGGGTTATTCATGGCTATGCTTTCAGAAATTGCTCCTGGCTTGGGGGACCATATGGAACACTGGAGGATTGAACTCTGGTCCGTCCTAGGTTAGCGCGTGCAAGGCGAATGCCCTACTGATGTGTCACCGCTTCGGTCCCTAAAGGTGGACTTTGATATGATATTTTTGGTCATCCACTGCAGTTTAATTTCAAAGTGGGCTTACTGTGTTTTAAATAATCACAGTACACTTAACATGTTTAGCAAAATTTACATTTAACTTATTACTTCTGAAAATAAAAATGAAGTAACCAAAACTTCGGGAATGTTATTGCTATCATAGCTCTGTAATTTACAACTTTATGGAGAGAATGTAACAACATCAGGGCCACTTTTTGTCAAACTAAGTAATTCAGAAGTATCCCAACAGTCTTAGTTTCAGAGAAACTCAGAAGAGATAAGATTTAAAACCTTTCCCGGGTTTTGCCTTTTGTGACTACTTTTTTTTTTTATTTTTATTGCTTGCTTGCTTGCTTGCATGAGCCACACCCCACAGTTCTCAGGGCTTACTTCTGACTCTATGCTCAGGGATCACTCTTCGTGGGAATTGGGGGACCATATGCCATACTGACGATGGATCCCAGGCCACCATGTACAAAGAAATCCCAGTATCTACTGTACTATCTCTCTGAGCCCATTGACTGAGTTTTTAATAAATAAATTGCAGGCAGAAAGGGGAGAAAATTATTAATGATAATGTACGAGCTACAAGTTGACCAGTTGGAATTTTGATTATAATGAGTCAAAGATATTTTAGAACCAATACACATGAGTGTTCCACTTGAGGATGAAAAATAACACTGAGACCTGAGTGAATTTCCCAAGACCAGCTATAAAGCTGATAGCTGCAGAAGAGTTAGAGTCTAGCATTTCTGACTTGCATAGTGTTGTCTGTTTTGGTATCAGGAGAGTAAAAGAAAAATCTTCCTTTAGGGTTTCCTGAAAGAACATAGTAAGATAAATAAAAAGGCAATATTCGGAGGCCAGAGCAATGGCACAAGTGGTAGGGCATCTGCCTTACATGTAGCTGACCTACAACAGACCTTTGTTCAATCCCGGGGCATCTTATATGGTTCCCCAAACCAGGAGTGATTTTTTTTTTTTTTTTGGTTTTTGGGTCACACCCGGCGGTGCTCAGGGGATACTCCTGGCTGTCTGCTCAGAAATAGCTCTCCTGGCAGGCACGGGGGACCATATGGGACACCAGGATTTGAACCAACCACCCTTGGTCCTAGATCGGTTGTTTGCAAGGCAAACACCGCTGTTCTGAGTGCATATCCATGAGTAACTCCTGAGCATCACCAGGTGTGGCCCAAAAAAAACAAAAACAAAAGGCAATATTCAAGTCATGGAACATATACACAGAGAATACAGAAAATTATAATGGTGTGTTATGTGGTTTTAAGCAAAGTGAGATGCTGTGTGAACCAAATCCAAATTTTGGTGTTAAATATAATAAAGCTTGTTAGGCCAGGAATAAAATGTAATGTTTGTATATAAAGTATGCATTTTTAAGGATCTTCTGCAACTTTTGTCAAGCCACTAACACATCAAATTATGTTTAAAAGTTTTAACATTTGATAAGCTGATATAAACACTTTTACATGCAATCTAATTTTTAAAGAGTAACAATCTTTAAAATGTTACATTTGAAAAATATTGGGACCAAATCATGAATCTACTCTTGGCTATGTAAATCTCCCCTCTTTTCCTATAAATAAAGACTGATCTCTGGTATACTTTTGTGTGAAACCCACTCAAGACCATACAGCTCTGCCATGTAAATGGACTATGGCAGAAGACATTTGTCTATGGTATAAGGGATAAATATGAAGCTTTATGCTACTGTTGTAAATGATCAGTTATAAACAATGTCAACATTAAAGCAGATCATACTGATAGGGCTACCTGTCATGATTACTTCTACCTTGTTATCCAGTAACTTCATTGAACCAGGGATAAATGAAATCCAAGGGCAGGGAAGAAAAGAGAGTAACATTTTTACCTGAATAAAAGCATTTCCCTCTCTATAAATCTTAATATTGGCATCTAAAACATCTAAAATTATCTACAAAAAACATAGTAGTACCAGTGTATGAAATAAGTAGCGTCTTAAAATACAATTATTTCTCCAAAAGATGAAAAGAATAACTAGTAAATGTTTCCTTTCCAACATAAATCAAGGCATAAAAGTATAATTGAAAACAATCATTTGACAGCAGCCATGTAAAAATATTGATTGAAAAGTTTTTATTCCAAGTGCAACGATGAGTATAATGAAATTCTAATAAAAATTCATTAGAATTCAAGATATTTCTTTTTTAATCTGATCTGTAACATGATACTTTAGACTTTTACAAGAGTAAACTAATCTAGTGTGTTATTTTTTTTTTTTTTGTCACACCTGGCAGCGCTCAGGTTATTCCTGGCTCTACACTCAGAAATCTCTCCTGGCAGGCTTGAGGGGCCATATGGGATGCCAGAATTTGAACCACCGTCCTTCTGCATGCAAGGCAAATGCCTTATCTCCATGTTATTTCTCCGGCTCCTCTAGTATGTTATTTTGAAGATATATTGAAATATAAAAAAATGGGGGCCGGGTGGTGGCGCTGGAGGTAAGGTGCCTGCCTTACCGCGCTAGCTTTGGACGGACCGCGGTTCGATCCCCCCGTGCCCCATGTGGTCCCCCAGGCCAGGGGCGACTTCTGAGAGCATAGCCAGGAGTAACCCCTGAGCGTCACTGGGTGTGGCCCAAAAACCAGAACTTCAACACTTCCGATCTGTTTCCCAAAAAATGACTTTAAAATATTCATATCTTAATTAGCACTTTCATATTTAAGATGTTTATACTAGGTAATTGGAAATGATCATAAAATTTTATGTGGAACATTTTGAAAAGTTATTAGGGGTCAGAAAGGGAAAACGCAATGCAATTAAAACCTCTGTTTTATTTTATTTACATACTGTGTGCTGTCTTTGTTTCAAATATCTGATATACACTGTAGCATATGATCAAAGTTCATCTCTGCAGAAACTTGGAAACTATGTACAGATGGTTATAGAACAGAGAACCACTGTTGCTGGGCCTGGATGCTTGAGCAGAGGGTGTAATTCTGAGCTGACCCTAGGAAGAGCAGGAATCAAACTTCGTTGCTATCAGAAGTCTTGTGTGGTCATAATCTGGCTGTTTGGGAAAGCTCTAAAATACTATAGGGTTTCATAGGCTTAGTTGCCTACAACTCCAGCTGAAATGCCACTGACTCAGTATTACCTGAATTGGACCAGTAAATTCCTTGGAGCAAAAGACTCAAATTGTGGTCAAGTTTCACTTGCCTCCCTGGCCGCATTCAAACTGGTCCCACTGAATGTCAAAGCTGTACCTGCAGCTGTTCTGAACTGCCCTGCACACTTCATACTGGAGTTGGAGAATTCCCTAAAGACTTTAGTGACTGACCTGGAAAACCTAATAAATATAAAATTATACTAGGTAGCTCTTAAACATATGCACATCCAGATTATATATATATGATATATTCATATATATATTCATATATATATATATATGAAAACATGTGGAATCTGTTTAGTTACCTCAGGTCTTAATTTTTCGAAATAAAATTAAGAAAATAATAAAAAGGGGTCTTGCAGATAAAAAATTAATAGGAGGGTCTGAGAGATGGCATGGAGGTAAGGTGTTTGACTTGCATGCAGAAGGACGTTGGTTCAAATCCAGGCATCCCATATGGTTCCCTGAGCCTGTAAGGAGTGATTTCTGAGCATGGAGCCAGGAGTAACCCCTGAGTGCTACCAGGTGTTAGCCAAAAACCAAAAAACAAAATAATTAATAGGAAAATCATTATCTAAGCATCTTTAAGTTCTTAAGTGGTATTTATTATTAATATATGCATCATTTTTCTTTATTTTGAAATAAAATTTTATTGAGACATGTTTGACCTTTAATCATGCATAAGTTTAAAGTGCGCATCTAGTTTATATGATAAATCTATTTATTATGATAACAGAGCCACTGTAGTCTTAACTAATACCTCTATTTTATTGCAAACTTATCGTTCTATTTTGTGGTAAGAATATTTAAGGTCTAGTGACATAGCTGATCATAATATATTTTTTCTAAGTAAGTGGTATAAAATTATTAAAAAATAAAAGAAAGAAAAATGAAGGAAAATTTAAAAAGAGCACAGTGAAAACAAAATTGTAGAAATTATTATATCTACAAACAGGTCATTAAGTCATTGTCAGAAGGTTTAGTAAGCTTTTGTTTTAGTAAGCTAGTTGACCATTGTTACTTAATATGCTTCTCAATATTAGTTGGCTTATGATACACTTTGCCATCTAAATTAGTGTGTTTCTATAGAATGAAAGTAATAAACAAAAATGGGGTCATGTGGCTGCATCGTATAGGAATTCTTTTTTAAAATTTATTAGCTTACTTAATTTTTAATAATGATTTCTTTAGTTAAGCACTGAGGTTACAAAAATGTTCATAGATGGGTTTCAGTTGTAGAGTGTACACTACCCTTCACTAGTGCAACTTTCCTGCCACCAATATCCCAATTCTAAGCACTAAATCCTGATACTGTGGGGTTTGTTTAGTTTTGTTTTGTTTGAGGCATGGTTTTAGTTGCCAGGGCTTTCAGAAATATAAGGCAGGAGTTGAGGGAAATGGCTGCACTCACTTCAGAGAATGTTCTGACAATACCAACCTAAATACTGGCATACCTGGATTTTTGTTCAAATTGGTGTCTCTGTGGAGAACCCTACAGGAGTGGTCAAGGTGTAGTGTTGAAAGAAATTTTGAAGTGTATGATTGTTGATTATATTCACAATTCTGTGTACTGGACCCCCAGAATTTACTCATCTTCTAACTATAATTTTCTGTCCTATAATAAGTATATTCCTTACACATACCTTGGTAGGCAAGCATGCAAACTAAGAGCTTTAACTGCTATACTATTTCTTCGGTCCATTTCTTAAATGAACTATGCAGTCAGAAGTTCAACTTAGATGAGATTTCTTGAGTTAAATTTCTAAACTGAAATTTTTATTCTCTCTGTTTTAAAAAACGATTCCACATAGTTATGTTGTTGCTTTTAGCCATATCTGGTTGTGCTCAAGCCTTACTTATGGTTATGTGCTCAGAATTTGCTCCTGTCAGTGCTCAAAGAATTATATGCAGTATTGGAAATTAAACTTAGATTTTCTTATGCAAGGAAAACACCTTACCTTGGTATTACCTCTCGAACCTTCATAGGTACTTTCTGAATATTGATGAAGCCTTACTGTGAGATAATGAAGAAAATGTGCTGGAAGGACTGACTAGGGACAGTGCTCAAGCCAAATAAGGTTTCCAAGACATTAACATTCATAATAGTAATAGGGATGTCAAGGAATAGTAGAAATTTAGATGTTACATGTAATACAGATAGATGATCACAATGAAAGAGGCCATGCAATGAGAACTTTTAATTGGATGGTGACCATTAACAGTAGCAGTCAGAAGTTAACTGGAAAATTATGTACTATTAATATTCAAAGGAATTTAATCTGTTAGCTCCAAATAGTGTTACTGCTACACAGAATGTTTAATTTTCTATATCCTAGAATTAATGAGTAATTAGAAATGGCTAGCTGGGAGTTTCCAAAAAAGAAAATAATCCAGTTAAATTAATCAGCTATGATTCAAGAAAAAATACATCTGTAAAACCAAGGACATTCAACAGGATTTAACAAAAATCCCAATTTTCAAGCTATTATGTTTAAACATATATCTTTTAAAATTTTAATTTTATTTCTTTTTCTTTTAAGGTTATTTATATGGCACTCAAGATTTTGAGATCATGACTATCATCCTGTTGAAAAAATGTAAGCCATATAAAAGTGTTATTTGCTTCATGGTAGAATGCCACTGATATAACTTTTGTTTCATATTAGTTTCATTTAACTTCAACTTGTTTAAGCAATAAGGATCCTGCTGAAATCCCTCTTGCTTGACAACTCCATAAATGCATGCTGGGTGTTGACTGTTACTTTAGAAAGAACTACTTAGTTGATCATTTGGTTCAGTGACCCATGTTATATTTTTTTCTCTTAATGCCTTATTAACCATGTAAAATACTTTCATTTGAGGAAATAAATGTATGAGCTTTGTTCTTATATTTTTACTCAGCAAGACTCACTAGTTCCTCTTAGATAAGATTTCAAATAGAAAAAAATGAGCACGAGTTTTATTTATAACTGATTTTTTTAACCCGTTGGAGCACAAAGTCAGTCAAACAAAATTTAACTTATTTATAAATTAACCATGTAAAAATGAAGGTTCCAGAAGAAAAGCTAGATTTTAAAATAGGACAGACTTGACTGAATAGTAAAGGCCACCCGCTGTGTGGAAATTGTATGTAAAAGGTCAGATTCTGTAAGAAGAAATTGTAGGAGTTGCATGAATTGTCAATTGTTGCACCTTTAAATCCTCCAAAAAGATGGCAGACAGTAGACAAGATTACAGCCCCCAAAAAAGTACTGTATGATGTCTTGAATGTTTTGCTAAAAGAATATGCTTTTTCATAGTTGTTGAACATAAGACTGGAAAAAAAAAGCTTTTTATAAAAACTGGATGATGGCCAATCATGGAGGGAGAGAAGGACTCAGTATTTATTCACAAGGAAGGTCACTGGGCATGCTCTGTTTTCATAGAATTAAAGCCAAAGACTAGGCTATGAGTTATAAAACAAACAAAATACTGGAATATTAAAAGTAAAATAATTATAAATCATATCTGACCAAAAAATCATATCTGGTCAGGTGTCTTGTTTGTAAAAAAATTCAAGTATGATTTTAAGATATGTTCACTGTTGCCTCAAAATTTTTTTGCTGTTATTCTTTTATATATGCAGTTGACCTTAATAAGAAGTCTGGGGAAAATATGAAAAACAAATTCAAAGGCAGAAAATTATTTCCCTTTAGTAGATGCTATTAAATTGGTTTTATCCAGCATTAAACTGACGCCCTCAGCTGTGGATGAATCTGTTTCTTTTTTTTTTTTTTTAACATTTTCTTCTCTGTCAAAAAATACTGGACAATAAAATGATAATAGATATTTATTGCTAGAAGGTATTACAAATTTTATTGGTAGAAGGTCTGGGTAATTAATTAATAAACTTAAAGTTCTAAATTTTAGAATTTATTGTGAGATGAAATACTACATTTTATAATAATGATCATATATTGTGTAATTTGTAATCTAGTTTTTAGACCCTAATGCAGTCATGATTTTTCAGAGAAAGTTTGTATTTATACAACACAAATTCTGGCTTACACAAACAGACTTACTCAAGCAACAAATCATGCTGTTTCATATATGACATAAAATGCATATTAATTTCAGATAGCTGAGGAAAATGACTAGTGCCATTTCTCCCTCCTTAAGTAAAAAAGTCAAGGTTTATTAAGGCATTTCTTTTTCTTTTTGGGCCATACCTGGTGACACTCAAGGGTTACTCCTGGTTATGTGCTCAGAAATCACTCCTAGTTCAGGGACCATATGGGGCGTTGAGGGATGAAACAAAGGTAGCGTGCTATCGCTCCAGCTTCTTATTGAGGCATTCTATGTACAATGTACTATCTTAAAAAAAATCGTGAAGTTGGAGTAGCTACCAACATAAGTATTACAGAAGAGTACCTGCCAGACCCTACATCAATTTTTGTAAGTGCTCTATAAATAAAATAAAAGAAAATGTTATATTTATATATGGAAATCAAGTATGTAACTGAATTATAAAATGAAAAATTAGAAAGTTTTTTGAATTACATTTTATAATAAGAATAAAAATTCTTATTAATATTTATTAGCATTAAAAATTATGTCTGTACTCATCAGCATGGCATTCAAGATCTTGCAATATCTATTATCTTTAAGTTCATACTGTTTACTGCCACCTTTCATGTGCATTTATTAATTTTAGTTGAAAATTTGCTGAAAATAAGTAGGTTCTGAGATCCTTACTAACTAGCATACAGAATAGTGTATCTACTTTATAAATACATTTTTATGACAGATAATTTGAACCTAAAATGTGTAAGATATTACTAGAGTTTTACCAGGTAAAATCATATATTTGTAACTCTTCCTATCTATTTGATAGGATTTGATCATGAGTTTTGGGATCTTTAGAGTTTGTCTCCAAGATTTGTATAATAAACTGAATTTTTACTCTTGAGTGAAATAGTTAATGTCAACCAATGTTAATTAGAATAAGTATGGAAAATGTTTTTTTTTTAATCCTAAAAAGAAATACAGATTTTAGCATCAAAATTTTCTGTAACACATGAGATTGGAGTAAAAATAAAAGTGGAATAAAGGTATATAATATCTCAAATACTCAAACCTCATCTCCCTTTCTGAATTGACTCTATATAGGTTGAGAAGGAGAAAAATGCAATTGCATGAACTCCATCAAAAGGACATTTGGCTCTTCAAAAGGACATTTCAATTAGCATCATTTTTATTGGTCTCTAAATAAAATAGGGATAATTTAGAAATCATAACTCTTGTTTTTACTCAATAAAAGCACACTACTTGAGAATACTTCCTGATACGGGACTGTTGGAATCTATTTTTCCTAGACTCCACAAAACCAACCCCGGATCTTATGCCTTCACTGCCTATTTCAAAACATTCAAAGATGACATATAAATTTTCTTTAAATATTTCTTTTAATTTCCTTTAATAGGTACAACTGTTATCAAATATCATCTTATGTTGCGGCAACTCCCCCTACCCTTGGAATCCATTCACTATGAAATACTAGTAAATAAGTCTCTGTTTAGAGTTTATATAAGCAAAAGGTCCTGGAGACTGTTGGTCTTGAACACCTCGGCCCCCCACATGCACTAGTAAAACCTTCTGGTGTTGTCCCTTTTTGCAAAGGCACATTAAAATGGGAAAATTAGCAGATTCAAGCAAGTTTATGTCTAATACAGATTGGAACAAAAAAATTTATACTGCAGTTAGAATTTACATCCTAAACACTTGGCATAGTGACTTGCCCTAGACTCCAGTTGATTGGACAATGACGACTTACCCCTGAACCATGGATACTACCTATGGAAACAAACATGGTTTCCTACATCAGCACCAGGAACAAATTCTACCAAGGAAGGCCCCACTACCTCCATGTCACTGACTGACTCCACAGACAGTTCTATGTCACCCTGACAACCGGACAATAGCAACAGTCTACTTTTAGGGAAGGATTCTCTGCAATGCCAACTGACGGTGAGATGAAACCAGAATCTATAACTGTGACAGGAACAACTGCGATGGTGAAGAGTTGACAACCAAGAATGTCTATGGGGTTGGGCAATCTAGTATACCTGGAGCCTTGAGTTGGTCTTATGCCAAAATACCTCGGGAGTAGAGGTCCCCCTGTTTTTTTAGGCCAAAAGTCTTTCCTTTCAAATCCTTCCATATTTTGCTGTGCCTATGCAAACGACAACTGCCACACACAAGTTGTTTTTCTCTTTTAGTGTATTTTCCATCTCAAAAGGGGGGGGGGCAGGGGGAGTGTGCTAAACCTTCGGATATTGCTTTAACAGTTTTATTGATGATTCAATAATTTTCACAAATATAATTGCTAATGAACTCTCTCCCCTTTTTTTCCACCTTTTTTTAATTCTCTGTTTTCTTTCTATGTTTGAATAACTTCACTCTGTCATCCTGAAACAAATGTATTATGACCAGTTATGTCAACTATGGAATTCAGTTTCTTTTGATAAATTAAAAAATTTAAAAATGAGATATTAACCTTAATTACATAATACTAAACCCATGAGTGACTATATCTCATCATATCCTACTTGGGATTATATTGAAGCAAATTCTAGACATTAATTAGTTTCATTTTGAAGTATTTTAGCTTGTATAGCTAAAGATTTCCTTCCTCCCTTCATATTAAAAGGAAGCAGTTTATTAGTTATTAAAGCATAAATTGTTTATTATTAGCATATGTTTTTCTTTTTTTGAGTACCTGAATGGGATTACAGTTCAGTATATAAATACCCCCAAACCATAAAAATATTGTCCAATATTTTCCCAGGACAATATACCATTTTACATTATCATCAGCAGTGTTGAATCATTCTATTTTATCCAGTGCATTGTTGAGTAAAAATGATGAGATCAAAGTGCCTTGCTTTGTTTTCTGAACTTTGAACAAATGTATTCAGAGTCAATTAATCAAATCTAATGTTACCAGCAAGTTTTTCACATAAGTTAAACATAATCTCTTTTAGTTATAAGAATTTTTTCAGGAATAGGTTATTAATACATGCTTTCTCTTTATAAAGTATAGAAAAAAATCACCTCCTAAAGACATTCAACAGCTTATGAAAAAAATCTATAATTATAAATTTAAAAACTGAAATAGGACAAATTCTTTAAAAAACCATAACTCATAATGATACAGAAAGACATAAAAATCTCAAAAATTATAATTAAAATATGTTTGATTAATATTTCCTACAAAGTAATCTTCTAGCCTAGGTGTCATTGTTAAATTTTGCCAAATTTCTGAAGAAATAAAAGTACTTACTCTATTAAAAACTTGTCCAACAAAGAAAAATAAGCAAAAACAATTCCATCTTTTCTTACAGGACCATTATTTTTCTGATATCGAAACCAGAGAACATTATTACAGAAAAGGAAATTCAAAGATCAACATGTTCTATGAATACTGATACTAATTATTGTTACTATTATAAAATTAGCAAACAAATTCTAGAAATTCATAAAAAGGAAAAAGTAGCATAACTATTATGAGGTTTATTCTAGGGATATAAAGGAGGTTTAATATTTGGAAACTCATTGTTAGAGTATAGAGATACTTGTATTTGGTTTTTACTGATTTTTGTTATAATTAATTTGTGTGATTCAATTGTCTAGTTCATCATATTAATAAAAATAATATTAGACTTTGTCTACTTGATATATCATATCTTTTTCTTTCTCTCTTCATTCATTGAGCTAACGGTTTAACAAGTGAAAAGGTCATCAAAAGACCATTTTATTTTCTCTATTTTCTCCTATTTGTATTTTATTAATTACTTCTGTTTAGTCTTTTCTTCTTGCTGCCTATTTTTGTTTTATAGAACCCTTTTTTTATAGTTTCTTACATTGCAAATTAAAATGGTGTTTGAGGATTTTCCTTTTCCTAATATAAATAAGCATTGCAATAAATAGTAAATATATTGTTTTCTTATTAAATTTGTTGCATATCTGAGCTCGTTTGACTTTTCATTGATACATAGATTTAATTATTCTTTTATCACTTAATTTCAAATATTTGGTAATAGTCCCAATATTGATCTCATATTGATTTCTAGCTTTACTCCTTTTTGCTGAGAAATGAATTTAATAATATTTTAAAACTTATTGGTGTTGACTTTATGGGAGAGAATATGATTTATATTGATAGATTTTCCATTACTTCTTGAGAAATTGTATTATATTGCTATAGGATGAAGGTTCCATAATTTTAAATTAAGTCAGGTTGATTGATCATGTTATTTAAATGTTATAAATTTTATTGACTTTGTGTCTACATATACTATTGATTACTGATAGGCCATTGTGAAAGTTTCCAACTCTATTTTTAGATTTGCATTTTTTCTATTAATAATATAGAGTAGACTTTTCTTAGCCCCAGGTTCTAATTTTTTCAGATTCAATCAATTGTAAAACAAAAAATATGAGCTATGTATTAGACCTCATTGATTACATCTAAATAATGCAGGTTTTTTGTCATTATTCCCTAAACAATATGGCAAAACAATTATTTGCACAATATTTAAATTATGCTAATTTATAAGTAACCTAGAAATGACAAATTATGAGAGAATATATATATATATATAGATAGATTGTATACAAATACCATGACATTTAAGGATTTAATCATTCTAGGATTTGATCATAATCCTTTTTTTTTTCTCTTCATAAAATATCTTTATCTCTGAAAATTTTGTTTGTACTGAATCTATTTTGATCAGTTTTGTGTAACTTCTAAACCAGGCCTGGGTGAATGGGCCTGAAGCGGGGCACCACAAAGATTAAGAAAACAAGATAGACATAAGAAAAAAGCATGGGATCAGGGGACTCCCAGCCTCATTTACTGCTGACCCTGACTGTCCTCCACATACAGTATTTATTTTTCAGGAACAGTCAACATGGGAGAAAAGGCAGATGATAGAAGAATTCCTAACTAATGCTGATCAAGCCTAAGGGGGTTCTTACATTTCTAAAAGTTATGTATGACTATAAGAGAAAGCTAAGGTAAAAATCTCTGAAGATTGCCTTCCTCTGGGAGAGGTGGTGGATAAGAGGATCCTCCACCCCAACCCTGGCCATTCCCTTGGGGTGCTAGTGTTCCAATAATCAGGAGTCCTCAGGTCAATGTGTAATCATACCAGTAGTTTTTATTTTGCAACTAAAGAATGTTTGCCATAATAGATCTATACTTATATTTAAGGAAAACTTATAAATGTCTTCTAATAGCTTATAGATGGCTTTTTCTATTGTTATTCAGCAACCAATTCTTTTAATTAGTGTTTTGAACATTTAGATTTAATGTCAAGATTACTATAATGTGCCTTATATACCAATTTATTATTTGGGGTGGAGAGCTACCAAATAGTGCTCAAGAGACTGGAGGTACCAATTTATAATTGTACCAGAGATGCTATTGCTACTCTAAAATCTTCCAGTGTCCCTGTTGGTAGAGTAGCATTTTCAATCTTTAAGTGTTCTTATGCCCCTCAATATAAAAATATTTCATAACATCATTCTATTTACCTCCTCTCAGCAGTTGTCAATCAGATATTTTGTTTCCATAAATGTTATAAGCTTCACATACATAAAGGTTATTACAGCTAATCATATTTAATGCAATTCTTTGTTTTTGTGTCAAGCTCAAATATGGTCAGGTCTTATTTTTGGTCATGTGCTTCAGAATTGCTCCTGGCAGTGGTTGGTGCTTAGGTGACTATATGCAAGTGCTGGAAAATCTAATCAGGGCTGGTTATGTAAAAAGGCAAGCAACTTAACTCTTGTACTAAATCTCAAGTCCCTATTTGTTCCTTTTTGTAGGTCTAAATTAATATTTAATTATATTATTGTTTCCTGTATGAAAAGAGAAAATACATAGACATTATATTGGTTGCTTCTGGGAAAGGAAATAGGACAGAAATGTGCCTTTTACTATTTTTGTGTGTTATTTTAAGGGCCACACCTGGAGATGTTCAGAGGTTACTCATAGCTCTGTACACAGAAATTACTCCTGGCAGACTTAGGGATCATATGGGATGCCAAGGATCAAACCCAGGTCAACCATGATGTACTGTCACTCTAGCCCTTGTACTCTTTACTATTACGTGCATTTGGGGGTGGGGTGGGTTTGTATATATAAAATAATATTTGTTTTTTTATTAATGTAATATGATCATTTATAAAAATCACTTGTAGTTGAGTTTCAGGCATATGATGTTCTAGAACTAATTTGACCACCAGTGTCAATGTTTCCTTCTCATAGCCACCTTACCTATCAAACAGGCTTTATTTTAAGTTTGTTTGCTATAAATTTCTACTATTTCAACTCTAAAATCTCATTCATGTTTTTTATAATGAGGGTAAGTCTGTTAGTAATAAATATCAAATTTTGTTTTTTTTTAAATCAGTCATTTTTGGCTTTATATTTTAGGATAATCATCCTTAGTATAGTTCTCAGCAAAATGTTTTCTTTAAGTCCCTTAAAAAACATTTGATAGTCCTATAACTTTTACAGTCTTCCAGATGTTTTCTCTTAATTCCTGATTTTCATTAATTTGATTGTGGATTTACTGGATTTGGTTTTATGATTTTTATTTCTAGGATACATTATACTGCTTGGATCCATGGGCTAAGGGGAAAGGATTTTTCTTTTACTTGCAAGCTAACATGTTAATTTGCCAAAATTTTATTACTTATGACAAAAGTAATAGCTAGAGCATGAATATTTCCCTCAGTCCCAAATCCCACAGGTTATATGAAAAGGTCCAAACAACATCTGGACAGTCAAGTGAACAGTGATACTACAAGTATCCTAAGCTTAGGGAACCTTGAATCTTTTATAGTGTGTATCTTTGAGCAGAAGACTGCTTTCCCTTTCCTCTTGGGTGCTACTGTCTCTGTCTTGTAAGACAGTAAACAAACTTCACTCCAGAAGGAGACACTGTATCTTTCTAGGCTTTATTGCTCAGAAAACATCTCTCAAAAGATAGTTCAGAACAAAAAAAATGACTTAATCCTTTCTTGTAAGTTGTTCAGGATGTAAGAGACCCATGGGAAATAAATTCAGCATGGCATGTGGTTTTCATCAATTTTAGAAGTTGTTCAGACATGGCTTTTCTATGAAAGCCGTTTTTGACTTTCTTCCTACTTCTTAAACTTCACTTAAGCACATCTTAGTGTATTTCTTGATATTTTCTCCTGTCATTTTCATTGCACTATTAATATTTTTTTCCAGTTTTTAAGTGCTCTTTTATTGTGGGAAATTTCTTTTTTTCTCTTTTCAAGTTTACTGATATTTGCTTCTGAAATATCTATTGTCAATTACTTCTCATATTATTTTTACCTTAAAGATTATTTTACATATAAATTTCTACATGATTTTATATTTTACATTGAATTTCTCATAATGTACGTTTCCATTACCTTATTAAATATATACAACATATGTATTACAAGCTTTTAATTAATTAATGCTTTTATTCAGGTATTATGATTTGCAAAGTTATCACAGTAGTTTCAGGTATATAATGATTCAATACTCAAACCAACACCAGTGTTAAGTTCCCTCTTCCAACACAGGTTTCCTTCTATAACCCCCCTCTCCACCCATTTGCCTACTTGACAAGCACATTTTTAAGTTTGGTTATTGTTATTTTAGTTTAGATCTAATGTTACAGTGTTATTGGTTCTGTGGTTTAGGTATACCATTTATACCACTACTAACGATGTCCCTGCTATCTACATTTGTTGTCTTCCATCCACCTAGAAATTTTTCCTTCCCTTCACTCATTTCTCTAATATAATCTGCATTTCCTTCTACTGTTCTATATTAAGCATAGATTATTGAAATCATCTAGTATTTGTCTTTCTTCTTCTGGATTACTTTAGTTAACATAAATACCATTCATTTACATCCAAGTTGCAGCACAATGACTGATTTCATCATTCCTTGCAGCTGCATCGTGAAATATAATGTTTTCATTATTCACTTTTATTCACTTTGTTCAACTTGTTGTTGGATATTTATTCAATTTGTTGTTGGATACTTGGGTGATTCCATATCCTATCTACCTGTAGCACATATTTTTAAAAACTTCATTTATGAATACCATTATGTTTATTATTTATGGTGATTTTAATTAGTTTATTTTAAGCTTATTGCTCTATTTTTATCTTGCCTCAATATCTAATTGGATATCCATCAATGTAAAATTTTTCATTGTGGGTACATTTTTATTTCTTTAAATAATGTGCTTATTTTTCCTGGCAGGCATTTAAGTTACTTAACATCAACTAGTTCTTTTTTATGAAAAAGACTTGTTTTGAAGTTTATTAGAATGACCTCAAGGTAGTCTTTGTCTAATGGTATTTTAGCCATACTACTAAGATAGTACCCTCCTGAGAATTCTGTCCAATGCTCATGTATTAAAAGGTCTTTTCACTCTCATTGATGAAAACACAAACTCTTCCTGACCTAGTCAGAATTTTGGGATATTAATTTCATTGATTGTGTCCTCTTTTTACCCCCATTGCAGACTCTTCAAATGGAGAATAATTGATTATATGGTAGCATTTGCTGAGGTTTCAAGGTGGTCCCTCTGTGGATCTGAATTTTTCCATTGTGTACCTTTCAGACTTAATTTGCTTTGGCAGCCTCTTTGGCTTCTTACCTTGTTTCTTCAACTCATCCAGGTTATGAAGCTTTATTTGGATTCTCTATTCTTGGAGGACTTGGAAATAGAAAACAAAAATCTGATAATAGCACAACAGGCTTTTTGTTTTGGTTTGGTTTTTTACTCTCATAGATCTCTGCTTCTTATTCCATTTTCTCTCTGTTGGTGAGCACTGAAAAACATCATTTTATAATTTTACCTGGTTCTTTAATTGTCCATGTTAGAAAGTAAATAAACATTATTTTTACTTCACTGACTCTGGAAACAAGTTTGCCTTCTTTCTATTTACTTGAATAATTAATAAAGAGTATCTTCCTACAATCTCTTCCAAGTTTATCTTGAAATCAATTTCCATAAGAATATTTGATATATTTTCTTCAATAGTTTCTTCATTTTTATTTTTATTTTAGTGAGGCAAAGTAGTTTTAAAAAATTTGACTTAGAAAAATGTAAAAAGAAAGAGAAAGAGATACATGCTCAAGAGAGAATACAGGTTTTTCCATTGTGAAAAATCATCATTAGTTTCAGATGGTTTTATTTCCTAGCATATTCTAAAGGAAGTGTGTAGATTTTAATGTGTTTGGGTGCATTTTAATATTTTGATATGTTGTAATATTGCAGTTATTAATTATCTCACCTTAACAGGTTTTTCAGTTTGACTCTATATCCATTGAAAACATTAAGAATTTTTTTTTCGGGCCCGGGAGATAGCATGGAGGTAAGGCGTTTGCCTTTCATGCAAGAGGTCATTGGTTCGAATCCCGGTGCCCCATATGGTCCCCCGTGCCTGCCAGGAGCAATTTCTGAGCATGGAGCCAGGAATAACCCCTGAGCACTGCTGGGTGTGACCCAAAAACCAAAAAAAAAAAAAAAAGAATCTTTTTTTTTTAATTTTGAAGCCACATCCATTAAGGGTCTACTCCTGTCTGTGCTTAGGGTACCATATGAAATGTGGGGAATTAAACTGTGTTTATCTGCATTCAAGGCAACTGTCTTATATACTTTACTATCTCTCTTGCCCACCTTTAATATTCTTTAAAGACAACATCCTTTTCAGTTGTTATAAGACCCATACAGATGCTAGGAATCTCTTGGATTCCTGTAGTTCAGTCTCATAACATTTTTCAAGTTTTGGACTATCCATATGAATACTATTTAGAGGTAGAAAAAAGTTTCATCATTATATAAATTGTATGTCTAAATTGTAGCGGTAGATACTATATGTCATGTTCTGTAAAATATGTATGAGTACGTAATGATATTATACTAGTTTGACTAGGTGCTTCAGATATGTATCACGTTTGTGCTAAAAAATCAGAATAATTGCACCTAGGACAAAACTAAAATGGAAAAACTATAGAGTGAACATCTGGAGGCATAGGTGCAGAGTTTAAAGTATTTGCATATTGCTGACCCCAGTTTGATCCTTGTCATCACGTATAGTAATCCAAGTACCACCAGGAATAAGCACTGAGTACTGACATGTGTTTTTGTTTTTAGTTCCAAGACTGAAATAAATAAATAAATATTTATTTATTTAGGGCTAGGGACTTCAGATAAAAACCTTTGAAGGTATTGTACTGAAAGTAGAGACTTATGACTAAAAACTATGTTTAAAGTGATAGGAAGAATCTTAAATTACACAAGACACTTGAACACTTGAATCTTAGTAAGAGGGATTCATAAAGCACTCTGGTGACTTTATTATAATTATCAAGGCACCATAATAAATGGATTTTTGGGTGAAGAAGACTGATCAGGTTACCTTGACCTGATTTATTTTTTCTTCATTATAGAGAAAAGCTAACAGGTCAAGAAAACTCGTTATGTTTTTTTTTTATATTTATTATAGATTGGATAACATGTTCACAACAATGTCAAAAATGTCAACATTTATGAATATAATATGCAAGGTTATGTGTGGTAATTGCACTTCACCACAACCAATGTGCTAAATATGCTTCACCATAATCTTTATGTCATTTCCATTATTCTTTCTTCTGCCCTGCTCCTGCTTAGTAGCCACAGTTTGTAATTAAAGACCATCATAGTTCAATATGTCTTTTCAATATTGTCTTTTCCCTTGTGGTGTATACACCACAGGTGACTGAGATCATCTGTATTTTTCCTTCCTATAACTTTTGTCACATAACTAAATACCCTTCAATTCCATGCAAATTGAAACGAACTAAGATTTTATCTTTTCTAATAGCAACATAATAGTTAATTACATCACAGCCTTTTTGTCTATCTGTCTATCTTTGGACATTTGTTTCCATATTCTGGCTACTACTGTACTAGTGTCTTAGTATCCTTATGAGTTCATTTCTTTTCTTTTTTTTGGGGGGGGGTCACACCCAGCAGTGCTCAGGGGTTACTCCTGGCTTCATGCTCAGAAATTGCTTCTGGCAGGCACGGGGGACCATATGGGGCACCAGGATTCGAACCGATGACCTTTGAATGAAAGGCAAATGCCTTACCTCCATGCTACCTCCCGGACTCCTCATTTCTTAAGAATACACTTTATATTTTTTTTAATTAGGATGTTCTTTTCCTGAATGGTCCTAGTACTTTTTCTTTAAATCACTCATTTTATATTGTGCAACCCAGTCCTCTTATGATAGTGTATTCTTTCTTGAGACAGAGCAATTTGCAATTGTTAATCTTAGATTTAGCTAGAATTTCACTTTTGTCAACATTTCTCCAAATTTACATTGCTTCATTCTAATTAAGTAGTTGGACACTCTTGAAACTCTCAATCTGAGAGCCTCTTATGTAGTGTTACTGGTATAAATGAGATTTCATTATCCTAGTCTGATTTTTTCCAATTATACTCTCTAATGGTAACCTAAATTTTATATTAGAGATCAATAATTTCTGATTTATTTATAAGAATAATTTTATTTAAACATTTAAACATTGTGAAATGCCTAATAATAATAGATGGTATTTTATGACACTTGAATGTTTAGAATTAAAAAACTAATATGACTTGCCCAAGGATACACATTTGATATTCAAATATAGACTGTTGTCAAAGTAATGCCACTTGTATTCAGCCATTAATATGTTAAATGGAGAAAAAGAATGAGAAAGAGAGAGAAGAGAGAGTTACCATTAGACTCTTGAATGAATCCTAGAAATTGATTTTTTATAACATTTGCCTGGGGAACTGCCAATATATCTGATTTATGAATTGCCCTTTTAAAAAATTCATTAAAATTTTTGTCATGATTGGAAAACCTCTGATGTGCTTAAATTTGAATACCTTTACATTCACAAAGACTATATTTAGAAAAATAAGTGCATATCAGTGAGTCTGTAAAAATGTCCTTTTAAATCATAGCTAATCTATAAAATTAGTATATAATCAAATATTTAAAATATTAATGAATTATTTTAGCATCTCTCTTCAATATACTGAGAAAATAGGATTTTTTAAGTAGTGGGAGTAAGATTGTTTTAAGGAGGATTAGGAGATAGTAAAGGATTAAAGCACTTGTCTTACAGGTACGTTTGACTCTGACTTGATCACAAAGCCATGAATACCTCACGAGCATTATCTGATGTGACTCACCCATCCCACCCCCAATCTAACACAATCCGTTAAGGATGGATATCACTGGCCAAGTGGGTGTTTTATACATTTGAGTTTCTTGTTTTTATCTGAAAGACCAAATATCATAATAAAAAAATAATAAAATACCCTCCCTCAATTTCAAATACGCCCCAGATTATAGTTCTTTATAGTAAAGCTCCTAAAGAGCTGTCTGAATTTGTTAAGAATATTTTAATTGTGTTCATCCTTTTTTTAGATCACTTTTTAAGTCATCTTCCAGCCAGTTTTCAGGATGTCCCAGTGACCTCTCCCAGTGTCAACAGAGCCAGAAGTTCAACATTGAGAGGTACTATTGCTCAGACTCTGGGATGCCAGAGGATTATGGGTCCATGTGCCATAATCCTGAAAAATCGTTCCTGCCCTGTGCTTCTTGTTTTATAACTAAATGCTATTAATACATATTGGAATAGGTGACAGAAGAAAAATGATCAATTTTTGTTAATTTAAAAAATATTAACATTAAAAATGATCCTAACTCTGGCAGGGAAATTTGGGGCTTACCTTATGGTTGTAATGTGACTATTTGCATATGTGATAAGTACTTATTTATTTTTTATTTTGAGTCCATACCTGGCAGGGCTCAGTGATTACTCCTGGCTCTGCACTAAGAATCACTATTGGTGGGCTGAAGGATCATGTGGGGTGCTAAGAATCAAAACTCTGTGGTACAGATCAAGGCAAATACCATACTTACTGTACTATAACTCCAGCTTTATTTACTATATATTTATTTAAGGTGCAAAACTAAGGACGTGAAAAAAATGAGTAAGAAAATAACAATAATTTAAAACTCAGAAATAATTTAAAAATCAGTGATAAAAATATCATTGTTGTTATAAGCTCAGGAATAGTTAGGACTTGCTTTAAGATTACGTGAGTGCAGAGAATTGTGCAACTTTAGCATTGAACCCTTTACTTCTGACTCATTCACAGGATGACTTTTGACACTTTTTGTTTTTGTAGTAGTAGATAATTATCTACGCAATGAACTATCCAGAACAATTTGACTTGATATAACTTTAAGATGCTTACTAATGTACCCTAAATAGTAGTCACTTTTTTTGTTTGTTTTTGTTTTGGGGGGTCATACCTAGCGGCGCCCAGGGGTTACTCTTGGCTCTGCACTCAGAAATCACTCTTGGCAGGCTCAGGGGACCATATGGGATTCAAACCAGGATCCACCCTATGTTGGTCACGTGCCACACAAAGGCCTTACTGTGCTATCGCTCAGGTCCTGAGTAGTCTCCATTTTTTCTCTATAGTTCTGCCCATAAGTGAGTGAAGGTGTCTCAGAAACTGATTGAAATATCAAACCTGGTTAGACATTTCTTAGTACATATAAAACATATGATTCCCTAATGTATAGTAACTTCATAATGTGTAGTAAATTCAAAATACATTTATAAATAAGAAAAGAGCAAGGGACATTTAGAAAAGATCACAAAGCTTTTTGAAAGGAATCTATGTAACCGAGTAGTTTATGTTGAAGTGATATTTAGAGGGTTCATGTTTTGTCTCATTGGTGCATTCAAAGGGAGACAGCAAAATAAAGCCCAAATCTCAGGTTTTTAAAGTAGACATATTTAAAATAATTTGAGTAGCAGACACTTCTAGCTTGTAAAGACTTCAGAATAATTTTCCTTTAAGGTTGTCTTTCTAATGCAAAGAAAAGAAGCTTAAATTCCCAGTATTTTTGTAAGATGGCTGAAGAAGAAAAATATAACAACAGAAGATAAGAACCCATATTACAAGGATAGTCTTCAAATTCTGTTTTTGTTTGTTTGTTTGTTTTGGGCAACAGTTAGCCATGCTCAGAATTTATTTGTGGCTTTTACTAAGGGATCACTCCTGTTACAGCTATGAAGAGGGGCCAGATGGGATGCTAGAAATTGAACCATGGTTGACTACCTGTGCTCTACCCAATATACTCTTTCTAAACTCTTAAAATTACTATGATGATGATGATGATGATGATGATGATGATGATGATGACGATGATGATGATGATGTTGGTTTTTGGGCCACACTTGGTCATGCTCAGAAGTTACTCCTGGCTATTGCTCTCAGAAATTGTTTCTGGCTTGGGATACCATATGGGGCGCTGGAGATTAAACCTCGATTCGTCCTACTCCAGGGGTCTCAAACTCATGGCCTGCGAGCCGTTTGCGGCCCCCCATACAACATTTTGTGGCCTGCGGCTGGCCTTCAAATATCGCAGTGTTCACGATTATTCGCTTCCGAATAATCACAATTAAAATTGCATTAGTAAGAAAAAAATTGCATTAAACATTCGCATACCCCAGCAGTTCCATTCAGGGTATGCAAATGTTTAATGAGATTTTTCTGCGATTTTTTCTTACTAATGCGATTTTTATTGCGAATATTTGGTAAGCGAATTGTGAATACTTTGCGCCTAGCGCAGACGTCATTTCTGCTGCTCCTGCCCGCTGTCCCTTGTACTATCAGAGGCCTCTGGAGAGAAGGAAGAGAAGGGAGAGAAGTTTATTACAGAATTAGATTTTGTCATGCCTTCATCATGACTTCATCAAAATCTGCAGTGAAGACAAAGATTAATGACGAGCACAGACAATTTCAGGAAAAATGGAAGACACAGTATTTGTTTGTTGAGCACAGGGACATCCCCACCTGTCTTATTTGCTCAGAGGAAGTTGCAGTGCACAAGGAATACAACTTGAAACATCATTATTCAACTAAACATGCTGAGGAATGTGCAAAATATCAAGGAAATTAGAGAGCCAAGCGGGTTGCCAGGCTTTTTTTTTTTTTTTTTTGGTTTTTGGGTCACACCCGGCAGTGCTCAGGGGTTACTCCTGGCTCCATGCTCAGAAATTGCTCCTGGCAGGCACGGGGGACCATATGGGGCACCAGGATACGAACGATGACCTTTTGCATGAAAGGCAAATGTCTTACCTCCATGCTATTCCCTCATACAGTGGGTTGCCAGTCTTAAAGCATATCTAATAAGGCAACAAGATTTCTTCAATAAAGCAACCAAAGAGAATGTTGCATCAGTAGAAGTTAGTTACATGGTTTGTGAGATGATTGCTAAGGCAGGGAAACCATTCATAGAAGGAGAGTTTGTTGAAAAATGCATGTTACAGGTTGCAAGTATTATCTGTCCAGAAAAGAAAGGTCAGTTTAGCAAAATCGGCCTTTCTGCCAACACTGTGGCAGAGCGCATTTCTGACATGTCAAGTGACATTTATCATCAAATGTGTGAGAAAGCCAAATGCTTTGATGCATACTCAGTTGCTCTTGACGAGGGCACAGATATAACAGACACTGTGTAGCTCACAATTTATGTCAGTGGTGTTGATTGCAATTTTGAATTGACAGAGGAGCTGCTCACAATAATTTCATTGCATGGCCAGACCACCACTAATGAGATATTTTGGCATCTGTATGATGCCATTGAGAATGCAGGTTTGCCATGGAAGAGGTTTGTTGGAATAATAACCAATGGAACGCCATCCATGACAGGGAGGAAAAAATCGACTGGTGGCACTTGTTCAAAAAAAAACTTGAAGAGGAGGATGTAGAGAAGGGCATTACTCTTCACTGCATTATCCATGAGCAGGCCCTTTGCAGTAAATGCCTGCTCTGTGGCAATGTAATGTCTATTGTTGTGAAATGCATCAACCAAATCAGATTCAGGGGCTTAAAGCACAGGAGGTTCCATGCTTTTTTTAGAGGAAATGAAGTCAGAATATGGCAATGTGCTCTATTTCACTGAGGTATGTTGGCTCAGTAGGGGAAATGTCCTGAAAAGGTTTTTTGAGTTGAGAGAAGAAGTGAAAGCCTTCATGGAGAAGAATGGGAATGCTGTTTCTGTGTTGAGTGACCACAAATGGTTCATGGACTTAACTTTTCTTGTTGGCATCACACATAAGCTGAATGTACTAAACAAGATGTTACAAGGCCTGGGGCAGCTTATCAGTGTTGCCTATGACAACGTGAGAGCATTCTCCACAAAACTTGTGTTGTGGAAATCCCAGCTCTCTCAGACAAACCTTTGCCATTTCCCAGCATACAAGAACTTGTGGATGCAGGCATACCATTCAGTGGTGAGAAATATGTTGATGCTATTTTTAAGCTAGAGAAGGAATTTGATCACAGATTTGCAGA